>VWZK01019052.1:209945-228341 GCA_013396935.1 Baryphthengus martii | reverse complement strand
TCCATCTCACCCAAACCCAATACAGACTGGTAGATGAAGTGTCCTCTAAGCAGGCATCAGACATACATGAAGGGGAAATACTGTGGATATTCTCAACCCCAGGGAAATGCCAGAGCAAATCCAAGTGAAAAAAGTTTTAACTGAGAGAAGCCTCTGCTTTACAAGATATTAATGCAAGAAAACTTCTGTGGTTGAAACATTCATAACATCCTTCTGTAGCTCTCCATAGTTCAACTAGGTTTGAGTTCTGTCCTGGTTTAAGTTAGAACAGAACAATTTTGTTCAGTGATTTTTACTTTTCAGCTCAGTTCCTTTAACTAACTGCACTTTCTGAAGTTAGCAGCATGTTTTCACAGGCAGTGCCTGCTTCTAGCAGTGATAATGCTCAGTGTTTAGAGTTCGTACCAGGGACTGGTGTGCAGACCAAGGCCACTGCTAGATGCTGTGTACCACACTGGGGGAGGTGCAGAAAGTAAAAGCCGCACCTGCAGGGAGAAGTGGACAGATGGGTGCCCTTAAACTGACCAGCAGTGTATTCCATCCCACCTACACCATATTCAGCTGCTGGGGGACCTTGCTCGATTGTTCTTGGCTCGGGGGCTCTTGCTCGTATTCTTCCTCGTTCCTTCAATGGCTAGAATCCAAGGAGGACTCTGTCCATTCTGCCTTCAATCCTGATCTGAGTGTTCCTGAACCCAGTACCAGAATCCAGCTCCTGAACATGGTTCCCATCTGCTGCTGGGTCCAGTCTGGGACTTCCCGGTGCCTGCTCCACAACATCAGTGGTGACGGTGACGTAATTGCCATCAGGGGGCTTTGGGTTCAATACTGGTTTTGTATATATTCCATATTATTCTTCTGATTATTTTCCTTTTCACTAAAGCTGTTCTGGTTTCCTTTTCTAATCAATAAGTCTCTCTCCCTTATTCCTTTTCTCTTCCCCTTTGGGGAGGGAGGGGGGTTAAGAGTGTCTGTTACAGGTTTAGTGGGCTGCCCTGACCCTAAACCGCCACAGTTCATTCTTGAGAACAATCAGTCCTTCCTAGTCTCTCTTCCAAGCAAACCAACAGCTCATGCAAGTGCAATACCTACCTAACTTAGGATTCCTTGTAAAATTTGACTAAAACTGGCCAGTGGATTCAGAAATCACCAAACCAAAATGAGCGAGGGGGAAAAGAAAATATCTAAGCAGTATCACATAAACAGATCTGTGCCTTGTTTCCCAAGGAATTTGAACTACACAGAATCACTGGTTTTTTGTTTGTCTGATTTTACCTCCTTTAAGTGTGAGATCTCCTGGTACAGCTCTAAGCCCATATTCTTCTATTCTCTTGCTCACCATATTATTCCACACATAACTCTGGTAGCTATGAATATACATTAAACGATTATTTCTTGGTATCTAGAAGTAAAGGGGGAAAAAAAGGGGAAACATTAGAAAGATGTATTTTTAGTTTTGCTCTCAATCATAACCAAAAAGACACGTATTTGAAATGTTACCTTCTCCAGCAACAAGACTAACGCAATTTCTTGGCACACAGATTTGATTTTTGCCCGTTATTTGGGAAAAGGTTATGTGAACAAATAATGCTTTTATACATTTGAAATCTGCACAACCCCTCCTCCTCCCCCCTCCCCCATAGTGATTAAATTTTTACAAAAAAAACAAAAAAAAACAAAAAAAAAAACCCAAAACCTGTTTTTAAAATGCTTTATTCAATAGCTCATCAAACACTCGGGGCTGTTATGAAACAATGAACTCATATTCAGCCTCCTGAAATCTTAAGTAAAGTTTGCAGATGTGAAGGCACAGTGTTATTCTAATTATTATCTTCTTCATAAACAAGAAATTATTCCTTGGCTCCTACAATGGCCCCAGTAGTTTGCTGATAATGAGGTATTTTCTCCAAAGACTTGATCCTGATTACAGTACTTGAAAATAACAGTGAATCTACCGCCTCTCTGCCAAGCGGATTCATCAGCACGCTGTCAGTCTGATTGATATTTTTAAAGCAACAGAAAAACTGACACTGAACTTTTGCATAGTTCTCAGATCTGTATTATACAAGGTTACGAAGTATAAGCGTGTTGCTTCCAACGTAACAGAGATTGTTGTATAAACTGGAGAGCTCATTACGCACACATTAATTACGGATGTCCTCAGTTGCCACACAGCAGTACTTCAAGCAAAAAAGCAGGATAAATTTAAAGATTTTACACTTAAGCTTCTACTCATCAGGCATCTATGAGTCTATTCCGAATTCATCACTATACCATCAAAAGAGTGTTTATTCAAGTAAATACCCCACAGCGCTTTTACACTCACTATGCCAAATGCAGAGATTATGTTCTTCATTCCATACTTTAAGAGTCCGCGTAGAAGCTGTCCTTCCACGCACCTTTTTACGGGTAGTTTCTTGAGGGCTGCTGCTGGATCTTTAGTTTTTGCCCATTCTTCTCTGCATTTTACTAAGTATCCCTTTTCAGCTGGAATGATGATATAAAATAAAAACATTTTAAACTACACACCAAAAAAGCATCCATCTCACCTTTTTAAAAAATTTTATTTAATTTTAAAAATTAACATTTCAGCCACAGTAATTAGACAGATAAACAGAATCACCAGAATAGTTGAGGTTGGAAGGCTTCACGTAGAGCCTGAGCAGACTCTGTATTTGGTGTAACATATCCCTTCTCACTCCCACTGCAAGAAAACTGCACAGCAAGGGAAGAGAAGCAGAAAGGCAGAGGGTCTGAAGGTTGCTTCTCTATTGCTAAACTGGCTGAGGTTTAGCATGCGCAAAGCTGTCCTCACAAATGTTCTTTCATATTATAAGGATCTAGAAGTGTTTTTCCTGAACACACAATTCTTGGAGGAGGAGGAGACAGAAACACTGTGTCATCTTTCAGTCCTTACCTCCTGGTCGTGGTTTTAATATCAAATCCATTACTTCACTCCAATTGTTCTGTAGAATAGCTCTAAGATTCAAACAGAAAAGTGTATGAAGAACTGACTAAATATATTTTAAGGAGATTTAGACAACTTATCCAAAAAAAGAAATATTAGCATTTAGATTTATTCAATATTAAAAGTAGTGGCATTATGCAAGAATGTTGTATAATACTACTATGTGTTTCCAAACCAAGCTCGGAAACTGGTTCTTTCTTGGATCTAAAGTTAAAACTGGCACATACAATATGCTAGAAAAACGTTCCCAAAAATACAAGTTACACAGAGATAAAAATAAAGTTAAAAAAAAAAAGAAAGCATAAAACCAACACATACCTGCCAATTTGATACGTAGGAACAGCTGTGGTTCCAAATCTTTGCATTCCATAGTAATTAATAAATCCAATTTCTCTGAGAGAGTGCATTGCTTGTTCTATCTGTTCATCAGTTCCTGTTATGTTTCTAGCATTAAAAAAAAAAAGTAATAGACAGATTAAGGGCTCATGCTATTTTGTGGTCCCCACAATATTAAGCTCAACATCAACATTATCTAGCACATATCAAATTCAAGAGATTCCTGCCAACAGAAGGATTTTTCTTCTTTTTTGTAACCCAAGACCCCCTGGTATCTCTTCCCTCATTAAAGACCAAAACCAAATTTATAACAGAACTGTCCCAATGCATACGAACAAATTACCTGAGAACAACAGTGAAATGGTTCCCTTGCAGTTCTCCTAGTTTCAGTGGATGGTTTTTGTAACTGAAATTTCCTAATTTGAAGTTCATCAAGCATTTATTCAAATGAGCAAGTCTTTGTGCAGTGATTCTAGAAAGAAATAGACAGTGACCAAACTATGCTTAGAAAAGCAAGTCATTAACTAGAGAAATGCCAGTATTTCAAAACAAAAAGCAGTGAGTCCAGTTTCCCCAGTTTTCTATTGCTGCCTTTTCAAAGTATTTTAACAAAATATCTAAAAGAACAGATAATTAAGGCTACTTAATACTAGAGAAAAGGTATATACTGTGACAAAGACTGTTAGTACTTCTTTTTTTTTTTTACATCTGTGATACAGTATGTACTCCAAAAAAAAGTATATTGCAATATTGACATCCACTGTACCCCAGAAGCTGAACTCTGCTGTATTTGAGTAACTGCACCATGAACACACTCCAGTTAGCACAGTCATAAATGCAGAGTTAAGTAATAAGCCCCTGTGTAAGCTCTGTGCAGACGAAGAAGTACGAAATCCAGTCTGTCACTGTATCTGTCACTTTTGCTGCTAGTACTTTTGGAAGCACAACCTGTCCTTTGCAGCACCAAGCCCTTTTTGACACTTCCACTAAAATTTATAGGAGGATAGACACGTTTATCAACTAGCGTGGCCAGGGTCCTCAGCTCAGAGCAGGCTGATAAATGGTAATGTCTCCTCTCCTGCACCATCCTTCTCCAGGGCTGCACAGGAGAGTCGGGCGCTGTGGCCTTCCTGCACAGACACCACACATCGGCACGTTCCACCCCAGTCAATGCTCACAACACGCCGAAGCTCTTGGACACAACACCAGATGTGATCGTGTACAGAAGTAAATGGAACAGCACCTGAGGGGGCTACACCGCACGTTTGGTTAATTGTTACCCCTTTGTAAACTTGCCTTGCAGCAACAAGAACCTGGGGCTTCTCGTGATTCACAAATTAATAATTCCTTTTCTATGTGCAAACATATGCACATGCAAACCACTGGGAGGAAAGATATGGTTAAGTAGTGAATGCCCTCCTTTTAACAAGGATTTGATCAAATTTCTGGCTCTCAAAACTTGCAGTTCCTCTCTTGAGAAACGTGGTTTTCAAAAAGTTGCTAATAGTAGTCTAGGCAGAATATTCTAGCTAGCTAAACAGATATTACGATATGTAACTACAAGGCATTCACCATTCTCAGTTATGGATGTAACACTAATTTCAAGTGTTTTTCACAGAAAACATATAATTATCTTGGAATATGGCAAAATAAATTTTATTTTCTCTTAGTAGGCAACTAATGGGAGTAGGTTAAGGCAGAAAAAATTCCTCATCATTTTTTGCCCCTTCCAGCTACCGACAGATGAGCAAAGGCAGTGGTTAGCCTTCTCTGGAGCTGTTCAGAGAGTTCTGGGAGGAAGAAAATAGTATTCCAGCTGGAGGAAGAGGGAAAGAAAAGTCAGGCAGGAAATGGGACATAATTGTCACTGTGTTGTTCAGTTTTTCTGCTGTTGCATGGGAGCCATGCAGAATAAAAGCACATAGGCTATTTGGTCCACTGCTTCAGCTAAATACCTGTAACCAGCATATGACTCAGAGCACTACTGACTGAAAATACCAGTGATCACCAGAGAACAAAAAAGGATTATAAAATCTTCGTTTATACACGTGCTGTACAAGGTCAGGACCTGAATCTGCCATTTGTGTCACATGTATATTGAGTCTTCAAGGTATTTAGTGAAATAGTCAAGCTATCAAATCTGAGGAGTGCAAATACTCCAGTATTCTTTCACTTACCTAAGAACAGCAATTTCTTGAACCGTTATAGCCCTTTTATCTTTAGTTCCCATGTAGGAAAATATGTTTGGCTTCACTCTTAAAAGCAACAGTAATAGATATTATACATATTAAAATAGCCACAGATTGAACATAATTTTCAGCGTAATTACCTAGCATTATTAATCTTCTATATTAAAAACATAAAATATACCTATATTCTAGGCTACAATTTGACATGTGTAACATTTTCTAATCTATAAATATATAAAACACAGGGAAAATACTGTTTTAATTATACATATTTACCACAACCGTTCTTTCAGAACATAAGCTTTGAAGTACCTATTTGTATACATCCACTCAATACACAAATGTGCAGCCACCGCTAATTTCACTAAACAAAAAAAAAAAAATCATGCCTATTTCCTCCTTGATCTTCAAATAACGTCTGCTTGAATACCACATGTGCACGCTATGTGAGAATGTAAGAAGTTAATTTAAAATTTGATCCATTTCTTTCCTTGATAGGAAAATTTCCTTTCTTTTCCATTCAGTACTTTACAGCCTGTGTTACCCAGGGCACATTTTCAGTTATTCCATCTATGGGCACCAGGGGGTAGCAGGATTGTCATTACATACATTTTTGCACCGAACTACACTCCTACCATTCTGTTCTCAAATACAAATACTAGTAGTATACTGGTTAGAATCTGAATTATGAACGCTTATTTCTGGAGAGGAAGGGCGAAGGGAAGAGGCGGGGAGAAGTGAGAAGTTTCCTTGTGAGTAGATCACTGATTTGACCCCATTTTAAAATTGCCCTTCCTCTGCAATTCACTGTGATCATCACATCATGCCTTTGGCAAATCTTTTCACCAGATCAAGTGCAGCAAGAAAAGGAACTAAGACTGTGTTGCCATGGAGAAATCAATATATAGAACAACAGTTTATCAACTGTTAACTGCTTAGGAACTGATCAGCATATTATCACAACAGCATCTGGCAGGTTCATATCATACTTGCATACATTCACAAACTGGGGAAAAAATTCATGTTATGAACATTGAGGCTTTGAGCTGCCAAGCCTTTCTCAGATCAGCCAACTTCAATTGTGGACCTTTCTCTGCTGAAGTAGCAGAGTACAGACTTTCAAATTTCTTGGGATCATTTTGTTCCGTTCTCACCTCCTTCCAAAACTTAAAAGTTTCAGATTTAATACTGTAAATTAACTTTTTCTTCTAAAAACACTAGCTACAAATTAGGCATTAGTAATCACTTGTGTTGCTTTTACATAATTCTGAAGCATAACATTTACAGTAACATGAAACATGCAGGGGGAGGGATGCATGCCAGACAGGCGGGCAGAAACAACAGCCTTACCTTAAAAATTTGGATAGGACATTAATGGCATCCATAGTATCCTTGTTCTCCTTGTACAGTACAAAGTGGCAGTAGCTTCCCCTAGATTTTGGCCAAGAGTGCTTTCTCGGATCTTTAAAAACAAAAGAGTAAAGTTTGTAAAGTGTCCTTTTTTTAAAAAAAAAAAAAAAATAGTATCTTTGCCTTTGCAGCTGTATTTAAAACAAATAAGAAAGAGACAATTTCTGCTAATTTCCATCTGTTTTTTAAGTTAAAAAAAAAAAAGGGAAGAAAAAGTAAATTACTGACAGGAAAGCACATTGAAAAACAGCTTCTCCCCTTCCACTGGGCTGTAAACTTCTCTTTATTCAGTTTTGTCACCTAGAAAATCTTGAATGAAATGGTGACAGTTCTTCTGTCAGGCAAGTATCTAAAAATACACCTTAGTCATTTAACTGCCATATTGCCTGATAAAATTTCTCAAAGCATTATCATTACACTGACTTTCAGCAATAAAAAACACTCCACATTTCATTTAGTGCCTTCTATAAGTAATAGACGAGGACCAGTGTAGCCCTGTTTGTAGGAAGACTACAATTATTATTTATAGTACAAACATATTCTTTTATTTCTTTAGGCTTTTTTCTGTGTGTCATGCAAAAGCATGGGTTGTATCTCTACAAAAGCTAAAAAAAAAAAAGTATACGCACAGAAAAATAAAAAAATAAAATAAAAAAGAAAATCGAGTTAAGTCCTGTGGGGAAGAGAAGTCTGGCACAACAGGGACATGAACAAATGATTCAAATAAGATACTGTGCCATGTTTAGAGAAGGCCAGAGGGTGAGATAACTTGAGCTCCTGAAGACTAACAACTGATTTACAATTCTGTACCATTATTTGGCATTTTCTGGAGAGGGAAGAAAACTGTCAATGTATTTGTCGAGTTTTTGTTGCATTTAAAAGCCTCCAGAGATAAACCTTTCGTTTTACAATCATCCACTGTCGGTGGAATTACTGGGAAGGGGGACTGATTCTACACAGGTTTAGCAACCAATTTCCAGGTGTATTGTTTATCAATTCTTTGTTTTATAAGAATAAAACTAAGGATTTTATAGGATCATAGAATAGTTTGGGTTGGAAGGGACCTTTAAAGGTCATCTAGTCCAACTCCTCTGCAGTGTTTTAAGTAAGAAGTACTTCATCTCTTGGTAGCCACCAAGCAGATGTTCCTGATTTGGTACAAAAAGAGCTTAAGTGTCTTTTGTAACAGCAAAATCTGAGAAAGCCAGTCCTATTCCAGTATATAAACACCAACGCAAGTTCTTGGGAAATTTTGCTCCTTTTGTTCCTGTTAGTTTAATAAAGCCCGGATATCTCATACAGACAGTGAATATGTTTAATTTTCAGGAGACTTTCCGGTAAAAGAGAATTCTTCTTGCTTTTTTTTCAGAAGTTGCCATCTAAACACACTCTTCTGCAAAAACAGCTGTGGATGTTACAATATAAAATACTCCACACATAATCTTTAATCACTTAAAAATGATTGCCACACTTGCCTTGTACCATCAGCTTCTAAGCAAAGCCCCCCCACCCCCCACCATGGAGTTTCCTACGACCTAAGCTGGTCCAAAGCCTGTTAAGAGACCTCACGCTCCTGTTGGTCTCCTTTCTGAGCCACCACTGCTCTTAAAGACAGTCATTGAAATACTGCATTCAGCTTGAAGAGCTAGGTCCTTCATGAAAAACTCGGTACTTAGAAGGGAAGAGAGGAAGACAGAGCACGATTCATAGGGAAATCTTCTCCAGCTGGAATTGTTCTTTAACTAATCCATCTTGCACACAGTCATTTCAGCACCCTTCAAAAAGCGAACCTGAATCTGGTCTAGACTAAAAGGGCTCTACAGACACTATACACACACCAATGGGCTCAGGCTTTGGGCACCACAGCCATGTGCCTATCCACCACACTGCCCGCCACACTGAGTACTGACATTTAACCATTCCTCACCCAGTACTTCAAAGTATTCAACTGGGCAGATGGACCAGAAGGACAGTTTGAGGTCCTTACTGCTGTTTCAGACTCATATTACATTTCTGACAGTACAATCCTATTTCCAAGCCCTTTCTCCAAACCTTTTACTGCAACTCGAGAGCTGGAACCTCTTCTTTAATATCAGGATATGTGATACATACTTCTAAAGTTGTATAAATACAGACAGTGGTGTCTGAAAGACAAGACTGAAGGGCAAAGGCTTGGCTTAATTAAATCCATGAGAGATTTACCCTAGATTGTCAAAACCGGTAATTCACATCACTTGTTACCGGCAGACTTTCTCTGCACCAAATGACTACTGCCTATACTGCACTAGACAGAAGAGGTAGCACAAGCCCAATTCTTGGCCGTTTCAGGGAATTTTAAGGATTACTGATGTGCGGAGTTGTTTTGTTTTTTTTAAAGAACTGTTATTAGTTTGGCCAGTCTTGTCGCTATTTAGGAGGTCATAACGGTTGGCATTTCATTTTATTAGCATGAAATGTCAACATCTCTTACCTGTTGCAGTTCTGACCTCTGTCCCAATGCATAGCATAAAGAGCACAAAAAAGTAGCATTTAATTTTTAGACTGTCAAAGGGGTTTTAGAGGTGAACATGCAGGTTTATGGTTATGGGATTGTTTATGCTTTGGGGAGCATCCAACAGTTAGGTGGTGGATGACGGCAATTTAGACAGTTATGCAATGGAATCGTGCAGAGGCAAACAGTGAACATATGGAAAGCTTCAATCAGAGATGCGACAAACTTTGTCTGTGGACAACGATGAAACAGCAGTTTATTGACAATTTAGTAAGGCAGTATTTTAAGTGTTTCAGGTGTAAGCTTACTATAGACACAAAGCAGCTTCTAATTTAAAATTTTAGGAACGTATATGTGGTAACCTTTTACATAACAAAAGTAATCAGATACCTCAGCTAATATTTGAATATTCTACAATTCTGAAATGTTTCTTGGTTGGGGAACCCACTCAAGACTAAGACATGTTAGTGGCTATATAAACATGAAAGATAAATGTAATCCTGACTAAAAAGACCTTGCACTCTTAAATCCTACATTCATAAGCATTTACACACACTCACTGAAACTGCACTCATCACCAACATGCACAGGCATTTGTAGCATCAGAACTTCAGAATCCAAGTTTAAATAGATGATGCTTCTCTGCATCACAAGATGGTGCTCCAGATAACGTTTTAATCCTAGAGACATGTTCCAAATTCTTTCCAGCATATTTCAAATACTTAAATTATTTAAGTATCTCTTAAATCAGATTAGTCAGCTTAATAACAACCACTTGACTGTAATAATGGTTAAAGAATAGGAGCAGCAGAAGGAAAAGGCGGAGGTAAAACCATTACAAACCAACAGAGAACAAAACTGGCTGAGGAAAGTTTGGTGCTGGTAAGTATACATACTCCATGCATAAAGCATGCAAACATACAATTTTTCTAAACACAATTAAACAAAATACATAAACACATTATAATTGTACCCATAAAAGTATAACATGCCCATATTTGCTTAGAACAAGCCTTAAAAAATAGTATCTAAATCCAATGTGGAGAAGGTGTTATTTCCAATTTTAAATTATCTCCTTACTCCTTCTCCATTTCCTTCATCTTTAAAATGAAAGGGCTAGATTTACATACTGTCATTTGTAGTAGGTTGAAACGATATAGGAACGCGATCGGTTTAAACCAGATCAAACTTATTAATTAATACAGTTCGTTGAATGTGCAACTCTCTGCGTGCAGACAACCCTCTCTACTTACAGTAGCAAGAAATTTGTAATGATGTTCTAGAATTGATCCCTAGTAACCAAAACAATATTTAGCAAGATTAAGGGGGATAACACTTCATTTTGAAAATCCTTCATTACTTGAATTATTCCAAAATAGTAACTGTGATTTATAACAAATAAAGACTATTTTCTACAAATAAAATTAGCCTTGGAAGCAGAAGTAGCCTTAAAGACAATGGTAAATAAATAAACTATATTTATATAAAAATATATATAACTTCAAGAAAACAAATAGGTGCTTGTCTCTATTCAAGTCATTAAGAATTTTGCCATGGATTTTCGAGATAAGTCAAGATTATACTGTCAGTGTAAGGTACACATTTCAATTACAACCTCTTAATTCCGCAACACACTTACGCATCCAAGCAAGTTCATGAAAGCTAAGTTCAAACAGCACTCAAAATAAAGCTCCTATTTTGCTATTTCAGAGGGAATCGGCAAATACGATTGCATTTGATAAATGGTTTGGAAAGAAAAACAAGCAGAAATTTAAATTTGAGACTCTCATGTTCCTAGCCATTTTAGATGCGCAGTATCAGTTGCAAAAGGGAAAAAGCAAAGCCAGAGTACATAAGGAGGTATGCTCCACTGGAAGTACTTACTTACAATGTTTCTTTTGGGGATAATTTTGGCATTTATCTTACCCAACCGCTGTGATACTGAAACTCACTTGCCAGTGCTTTTTTCCCAGCAGCATGATAAGCAATAATGTATTTTTTTCCATCTCGATCTTCAGTTTTAGTCTCCAGTCCAGGAAACAAGGACTTCACAGCCTGATGGATAACTGTTCTTTTTTCTTTGGTGTCTTCAATTACCTGTGTTAATACACATGCACACAGAAACAAAGAAAAGTAATACAAAAGGGGAGGGATACTCTCACAAGTTACATTTTTCATGCTTAAAGAAAGTCTACCAAATCACACTGAAGTACTGAATAGGTATACTTTTAAAAGTCTAGCTTACTTACTAAAACTAGTTTGAAAAAATAATAAATAACTGCTACAAATCTCAGTTGCAACACTCAGAGAAGAAAATTCTCAAGATTTATTCTCCCCTTCTGTGTTTAGTATCTCTCCCTGAGTCTGAGTAATGAAATTCTGGCAAAACAGAGTTTTTCTAAACGCACTAAAGCAAAAATAATAATAAAAAAGCCTAGGTAAGATTAGTTAATGTGCGAATGCTTAATTTGAAATTACTAGATTTAATCCTACTAATCTCTGTGTCACAAATTTAGTTCAACAATTATTCTTCAAGTATATGGAATATTTGGATGTTTAAAAATACCACATTTTAATTTCATTTTGTATCTTTTTAATTTTTCGTTACAGAAGTGCGTATTTATCTTCTTTTCAATTAAATCACTAAACACTGACCTTGCAAATAGCCTTTCATCAGGATGGATGTTTTATTTAATCCTTCTTACATAATTATTCTACAAAATACTAATAGACAGAAAATCAAAGTACTGAAAGAAAAATTTCAATACCACAGAAATTAAGACATGTACTTGAGTTCATGTGTACAGTCCCACTGAAATCAAAATGACAACTCACGTGCACAGATTTGAGTATATCTGTAAAGCTTTATAAAATTAAATCCTAAACTGGGAATATTTTCAGTATTACCTGTTACCTCGTGTTCAAACTGCTCTTTTAACTTACTTGGACTAGAAAGCGCATGCCTGCCACTTACTCTCTCATCCCCCCAGTCCCCCAGACTTCATATAATTTATTAATTTTACCTCTATGGCAACACTAGTTTCCTTATTCTTAAAAAGCTGGAGCTCTTCCAAACGCTGCTTGTCTTCATCTGACAAAACTGTAAATGTTTCTTCTGATGGGTCCTAATAATGAAGGGGGAGAGGGAAACAAACATCCAATAACCCTCATGGAATAACTTTCAGCCTTTCAATGTTTTTGTGTAAGAAGCAGAGCCATTACCAAATCTTTACCTCAAAATTTACCTCATCATCCACTGGAACAGAAAAGTCATCTAAATGGCTCACACGTCCATCTTTGCCTATCTCATGGACAACGAAGTCTGAGTATCTGACAGGAAAAAAACATGCATTAAATTTGTAATATAACAACAATTAAAAACCCACATCACAAAATCCTTTCCCAAGAAGCTGTCTGTTAGCAGAATTCACTTCAGAATTCTAAATTCACGTGATTCAATCCATATAAATAAAACTTCAACTGTGAGAAAGCGGTAAAGCGGTACCTATTCCCACCACTCAGAAAGGTACCACGAGAAGACAGAAGAAAAGTCTGGCTTATCTAAACACAGCAGACTTCTTTGCAGATAACCAAACACCCACTGAGTCATTTTCTCCCTAGCTTGCAGAGATCAGTAACGCACATCCTCAATCCCAGTCATCACTGACAATTAGGACTGGGCTACATTGCTACAATGTGAACATAAATGCATTAACTCTGCCACTTCAAATAACCTGCAGAATAAAGCGCATGTTAGTCACTCTAAGAAAAGCAGGACAAATCCAGCTCTGTTATGTATATTGAATTAGAGAGAACACATTTCAAATAAGCGGTCAGTCTGCATACTCTAAGAACAACAAAGAAGTTGATTGTGAGATTTTTCCGTCGTCACTATGTCCAATAATGAAAATATCCTGACTTTAATAGAGTAAAAATAGCCTATGTTGCAAACGCTAAGTGACTTTTAAGTAGCATTTGCTTGCAAAGGGAAAAAAAAAAAAAAAGGAAAAAATTCTTAGTCTGTGAATGTTGAAAGCTGAATAATACTTCACTACAGGAATGTTTCTACTGTATCTCTCCCAAGCCCCTGCTTGCCATACCTCTGAGCAGCCATATGTATCATATTGTTAGAATTCCTTCCTGAGGAGTGCTCTGTCCCCTCTTTCTTATTATCTGTAGCTGTCTAGAAATGCTAGTGACTGCTACTATAAAAACACTAGGACTAAATTAGTGACAGGTGCTATAAACTAGAATGAAAGAAAAACCATGAGCCCATGAAGGCTTCTACTACTCAGCCACCTTTGGCCACCTCAATTCAAAACTGGCAGATTTCCCAGAAGGAGGTTCAGCACAGACTGTGATCCCCACTGAAGGATTATGCTAGCTGCTTAATGCTGCATATAAACACATACCTAATATGTACCTATCACTGTATTATGTATAATGATCTATATATGAAACCAGTGTTTATAAACAGGGACGACTTCGTGTGTAAACAAAGCATCATAAACTGCTTTGCCAACCCAGGGTAATGATTCTCACTTCAGTGAGGTTTTTGTATTGGCATTCTGTTTGATTCAAAGATGTTATTTAATTAAAAAAAAAACAAACAAACTAGAAATTCCATTTTAGAAGCTACTAAAACACAAACATCTTATTAAGTAGATAATGTAAAATTCTACACCCTGAGTTACAAAACTCCCTTTTATGTTTTGTAAATGACATTACAAATGATCAGACTATAATTTAAAGCGTAATAGACCAGGAGGTGCTTGAAGACATTAGCAAAAGAAAAAAGAAAAAAAAAAAAAAGCAAAGACAGGGAGAAGCAGGGAAGAACCAAAGAGGGATGGTTTCAATACTGTACTCCAGTGCGTTTTGTACCAGCTCTGAAAAGTGATGCAAAAGGTGGGTGAACTGCATAAGGTCTTATGCTGTGGGCTGCTGCCAGGGAGCAAGACAAACAGCAAAGGTCAGCGTAATCATGTACAGCTTCTTTCTTCAGAGCTCTATTTGATAGGAAAGAAGAAAAAAAAAAAAAACCACACACAACAACAAAAAAAAACAAAAACACACAACAAAAAGAACAACAGTCTAGAAAAGTAGCAAATTAAACCTTTCTTTCAGTCTCAGCACTAGGAAAAGAAAGCGATGAACCTCCCAAGTGGCAGTACATAATCCAATTGTATCCTGCGAGTCAGAAATGGAAAATGGAGACAACAGCTGCTTAACACAAGGAATTAGCAGACATAAAAAAAACAGAGTTACCTCTCTTTTAATATTCCAGAAAATCCTTTATGAGAACTAACAAACTTCGTTATGCCAACATCACTTTCTGTCAGTCCATGCTTCATCATGTCAGCAAAGCTCTCTGGATCTCCATCTTCATCACTGTCTTCTAGTTCCTCATCTTCCTGCTCCTCACTTTCCTCATTGGGGATTACTTCATTTTTCGTGTCCTCAAGCAGAGATTTGTCAGGTTGTCCTGTTACAGTCTCAGTGTTCTGCCCAGAGTCGTTCCCTGTCTTAGACTTCTCCGAGATCTTCTGTCTTTTAATTTCGTCTGTATTGGTCACATCATCCTCAGAGCAAGGACGTTTCAAAGATACACTATTCATTCCTACAGTTTCCATGTTTAAGGCACAGTGTAGGGTGGAAAGCCCTGAGAAGCAAGAAGAATGGCTTTTTTCCTGTCTAAGAGCAACACCAAAACATAGTCTCTTCACTCCAGGGACTCTGCACCCTGCAACAGTTCAAGAAAACCATTAACTTAAAAATGCAGAAACTTGTAATACCAAGTAAAGATTCTGTACAGCTAGAAACAATATATATTTGGGAAGAGAGAAGGGAGATGTTAAGGGGATTTATAACCCACCCAAGTGGCTTGCATGTTAGGCTAAGGAAGAGCAGGATTCAATACTACACCAACCATTTACCACCATCGTCACTCTTCCCAACTCCCACCACAGCAGCATCCAGCCCTGTGCACACAGGCTCTGCTGTCAAGAGCAATTTAGTGCCCAAGAAACTTTTTGTTCCCAAGGCTTCTATTAAACATGACTACTCTCACTTATTTCTTGTTCTATCAAGATTTCATCTTGCAAGGACTAAGGAGGATGGCTCAGCTCTCACAAACCTGAAATCTCTCTTCAAACACACAATCCCACATGGCAGTCAAGGTGGCAGCTACTCAGGCCAAAAGGTAAGAGGAATGAGATAACAAAATAGCTGAATGAGTTGGGAAAACAAAACAAGGAAGTGAAATGATCTCAGAGAAGAACACAACTACTCACGGTGGTGGAGCACAGCAGAGTTCTAACTCTTCCCTGGCAGCTTGTGTTGCCACCTTTGTATCAGCAAAACTAGTATCTTCAGATCTGAAAAACAGAGGAAAACTAACTTTGAGAAAGTTTTAGGCAAAAAAATCCCAAACCAACCCGACTATGAAAATGTAGATGGATGCGGTCATTAGAGAAACTGGCTGCCTCTGAATCCAGGTATCAGTAGTTATATAGGAGAAGACATCACTCAGACAAGTTAATATCAAATACAACTGTAGAAGTGTTCCCACCCTAGAGACATAACACAATATTGCTATTTAGCAAGCTATAGCAGAGAAATCATAGAATAGTTTGGGTTGGAAAGGACCTCTAAAGGTCATCTAGTTCAATCTCCCTGCAGTGATCAGGGACATGTCCTCGAAAGGACACCAGAGTTCCTATAATTAGGCAACAACAGGACCTTTCTCCCAGCATCACCCAACAGTCACACCAGTGTCTTGGGGATAAGCTGCAGGTTTTTCTAGTAGAGGGCTGCATAGGAGGAGGACATCAACTATCCTGTGCTGGCCATGACCAGTTCCAGCTGGCCCCATAATGGACCAAACCTACCATTTACCAAGACTCCAACTCATCAGAAGAGCACACAGTACCTCTGCTCCAGCTTATTTAAGAAAGGACGAGCTGCCAGCAGCAGAAAGCAAAACAAGAAACATGGGAGGAGGCATGTGACAGCATAATAAAAAAGATGGGGGAGGCACAGGGAAGAGGACATTGTTTGGGACGTGGCTGGAGATGCACTCTTGGAAGGAGGCTCTCAACACAGGAGCAAGGACACCCCTGAGAGGACTGCAGCCTGTCCCTGAGGGGACTGTGATCTGTTGAGGTGCCTATGTCAGGGCAGAGATGCCCCTGAGGAGACCATGGCCTGTAGAGGGGCTCACACTGGAGCAGAAGAAATGAGAAAGAATAGCATAAAGAAAGAACAGCATAAAGAAACCTCCATGCACCAACCCCAAGCTTCTGCACCACTGCTGCCCTGCCCAAGGGACAGAGTCTGAGCTGTCGGGACAACCAAGGGAGGGGAGATGAGGGAAGCAGAGGAGGGGAGGTGTCTGGAGTGAAGCGAAAGGGAAGGAAAGGAGTTTTCTCCAAGTGTTTAACTGGTTGTCTTCTTTGTCTCTCACTAGCCAAATCAGTAATTAAAAGCTTATGTTAATTTGCAATAAATTAAATTAAATCCCCCAAGTCAAGACAGTTTTGCCCACAACAATGGGCATGTTTCTAAATTAATAGGATTCGACCATTACTCAGAAACTAGTATCGACACAGAACAGTATTTCAAGAGCTACACACATCATCCCCTGTACTATTTCCCCAGTCACCAGATAGCATATTGCAGTTAATTTTAAAGGATATGTTTTTAAAGGAAGACTCCTTACTAACCCGATGATCACCACACGCCAGGTTGCTAACTGTCACCAGTTAGCTGTTAGCCACTGGTGATTTCATTGCCTGGACTTTTCATTGTAGAGGTTAGAAACTTAGGGTAAAGAGGCAGGAATAATTGTTTTAAGCAAATCATTTCAGGTGTTTCTAAGTGAAGATCTGAAAATGGACACTAGAAAACAGAATGGACAAAAGTAAAATACGGAGAGACTTACAAATAAGTGCATGTATTGCCTGAAGAGTAACAAAGCACATGCAGAACAAAGCAGGACAATTTACAAATCAAGTACCTTCAAGTAGAAACCACCTCAGTTTGTCCTCAAAAAAAAAAAAAAAGAAAGTACATAAAATCCTTCTTTAAAAAGAAAAAAATAATCGTAGCCAAGAGAAGCAATTCACTATCATTTCCAGATTCTTGCCTATGTACCCAAACTTATGGAGTCCAGGGAATGGGCATGGACATGGCATTGACATGGAAAAGGCTTCTAGACTGCTTGTGAATGTGTTTGCACGGCGAGCGAAACAGCACTTGGCACAGTGAAATCCTCTGAGAAATCCACCAAATGGGGTAAGAAGACAAATCTCATGTTTCTAAAATGAAATTGTAATACTTAGTTATTGAATGATACAAGCTGTTAGAAGAGTTGGCCACAAATACTTCAAAGTTGTCAGCTCCAGCCTACTCTCACAGCAGCAGAATGACTCATGTACAACAAAGTACTATCCTGCGCCAAAGGGTGGCCGTCATTTGGGAAAACTTCTGCAAGATAATTATTTGTAGGAGCAAGCTGAAGTGAGCGGGGCACACACTGTCTCGCTTGTGCAGATTGTTACAGGCGCCTATTATTTCTTGACAGCTGCTCAACCGTCTCGGTCCTTCTCCTAGCAAACAGGTGTTTCCATAAAAGCCAGAATCTGCATAAACAGCAACTCCGCAACACTTTAAACAGAGACCATGTTTCAGCAGAGACTGAATTTACTACTACAAATAAAGGGCTTGGTTCTCCCCAGCAAGAAATGCTGAACTATTACTTCTGGTGTGGTGGCACCTGTGAGGCAGAAACACAGGCGGATGGGGACGACAGGGTAGCTCCTACTTCGAAGGATAAATAAAAGAGTAGGAGCACGCCGGCGCTGGGTACGACGCTGGTTTCTCGTGAGACGAGGCAGGCCGGATTAAAAGGCGGCCGACGAGAGAGCGCGATGATACAGCAGCGGCCGAAAGCAGCCCCTTCGCGGGGCGCAGGCGGCAGCGAGGCCCCCGCCTGGGTGCAA
>VWZK01019052.1:189387-209855 GCA_013396935.1 Baryphthengus martii | reverse complement strand
CCGGTGCAGCGCGGTCAGGCCGGCGGGGAGCGCTCCCGCCCCGGCCATTTGCCGTCGGGAGCGCCCCCGAGGTCCGCAGAGCTGCTGCTTTGCGGTACGGGGTTCGGCCGCGCCTTCCTGAGGGAAAAGGGACTCCCGACGGGAGCCCGCGGAGCGCCGCGATGGGTCCCGGGGCGGAAAGAGGGAGGTGCCCTCGCAGCGAGGTGCCATTAGCAGGGCGCCCTGCGACAGCCTAATCGAGTTTAATTAGAGTTTCCAGGCCGGGCCGGCCGCGGGGGAGGGTGACGGGCAGCAGCGGCCCCGGCTGTTTCCTGCGAGGGCACGGTGAGGGCGAGAAAGGGAGAGGCAGAGGCGGCGGTACCGATCGAGCGGCTGCTCTTGCACATTCTTCCGTCACCTCTGGCCTGCTGAAGCTTCCCTTGACAGTAAAAAGCAGTTTAAAGCATCTAGAGGAAGCACACAAGAATTCACAAAAGAACAGCAACTCTACAGAACGTTTAACTTCCAAAATATAGTTATAACCAAAGCAGAGAGTGATGTATGCGATGAGATAGTGGCCTTCCTGTGCTTTCCCTAACATTTGGAACAGATTATGCTAATTGAACATTAGTCTCGGGCATGGTTTTCGGTACCATTTCAGAACCTACACCTTACCTATGCAAATCATGCTACCATTTTAAAATGAAATAAGACCACGCTGGATCTGTACTATGAGTCTTTTCTGACATAGTCAGAATGTCACCTTCTGCCCTGCTATTTCCAGCAGTGGTACAAAGAACATCTTTTCACTAACTTCAACATGTATGATTTGCCTTTACATTTAAGACCGTTTGTGTTGTATCTTAATCCCAGTCGGCCTCAGGCTTCCTCTTTGCCAGGCTATTAACACCACTCTTCGGCTTCTCATACTTCTCATTCTCTACTTGTATTCTAGTCATCACACGCGGATGTGATGTGACTTACAACTGCAATGCACATATGGGTGACTTATTTTCTCATCCCTGTTACTTAGTTGCTTATTCTACTCCAAGAGTGGAGGTAAAACAACAAAGTACTTTGGTTTGGATTTCAAAATTCCCAAGTACACATGCATTGCTTTATGGCTAGCTTATAAAAGACCACATCAAGACCACAACTGCATGTTGCAGTTAGAAAGAATGAAGCAATGATTTGTGGCTATCCTTAGTTCTGAGCAGAGATGGATCCATAGAGATTTGTGAACCCCCTGTTCACCCTTCACACTTGGGATTTAAGTAACTTACTAGAAACCAGTGGGAGTATCAGGAATGGATTTAGTGTGTTCCTGTGAACAAGTCAACAGTGGACCAGAAACAGCAACATATGTTGGCGATCAACAAGGCAGAGTGTGGTACTTCTGAATACTGAAGACTGTAGCATCACAGAGCTAGGGCTACTATTGTCCAGATCCCGGGCCATCTTGGTGGTAGGGGCAATACCGAAAGAGCTAGACATTGTTTGAACACAGCTGTCATCTCACTAATTACTATAGCTGCAGTATGTAGATGATGAAAGATAGTTCCCTCACCTCACCCAGGCAAAGACATAATATCTGGCTGGGGGATCCTTCAGCAAGACTTCTACCGTGCATTGGTCCAACTTTTTTTTCTCATGTTAACTTTTTCCGTTTTTTTTAATCTAGTGTGGGAGAAGTTTCCTAAAATACTTATTTTCCTCCTCCAAATTCCTACACTAAGTATCTCCCTGTCTACAAAATCCTTGTCAGTAATTAAGTAGCTTGTACGTTACAACTTGTGCTGGGTATGATAATTACCCTCCTGTTAGTTCTCCCTGTTGACTATGTTCATCTGTTATCCATTACCATTAGCTTGGATTGAATAGAATTTGGAGTGGTATGAAGTGCCTCATAGTGTGAAGAACCAGCATTTTGAAGGATCTGCAGGTGCTACCACAAGGTAAATAGCTAATAATATCATTACTATGCATTTCTCAAATTTTCTAATATATTCATTAAAGTTTATTCCTCCTTTCTCAATACCAGTAAGCAATCTTCAACATACTAAAGAACTATTTGCCTATGTCTGAGAATCTACAGACAGAATCCTTGAGACCATCCTTCCTGTGATTCATGGGCTGGAAGGAGGGAATCCCTAGTTCTGCTTTGGAGGTAAAAGTGAGCCATTCTGGCAAGTAGAGACCATCAGTACCATGCTCAGTCACCTTCTCTTATGGTCTACCTCTAACATGGTTTCCAAGTGTAGGCTGGCAAAGGGCACGCAGACATCATCACTTTTCATTAGCCAGGTGCTCCTTTTACGTACAGAAGTACAGTGTAAAATATAATATAGAAGTAAGGATATGGCTGCAACTTCAGCTTGAGTTTTTCTTCTAGTTCGCTGAACAATTGAAAATACTCTATAAACGGCCTAATGTATCCATCAGGTGATATCACAAAAATATTTTTTTAATCTCAAATAAATGTGAGTATCAGGATGTTCCCATAGAAACTTTATTTAATGCAACCGAAAATGATGCTTGTTTTGTGGAAAAATATTACCACTGACCATAGTTATGGCCTGTAACAAGTTTAAAACATCTTTCTACTCTCTGGCTCTCCATGAGGGGAAATCAAGATAGACATATTGGCAGATGGGAGCATAAATCTGGGTAGGAAGAGAACACAAGTGAGAAGCATATTGAGTCAGTCTCCTCCAAAGATACTCCTCAAAAACCCAAAGGTACAAAGTTGAGCTGTTCCCACTCCATAGAAAAAGCTACTAAAATAGAGCAGCAGTAACTGCTCTCACTCTTCTTCAGTTTTATGCCTCCCAGGGGCACAGACAATCAGGCAGATAAGTTGTAATTTTACACCTCTTTGCACCAGCTGCACTTAACTGGTCTGATTTTTACCTGTCACTAATAGCACCACAGAGAATTAAAATGAAAGAACTATTAAAAGCCTAATGTATTTTTCATATGTAGGTTGTTTGCATTTCTAATGCTTATTTTGAAGCCTTGCATGAAACGAAAAGTGGAGGTGATAATTCATTAGCATGCAAAATCTGGAAGTACAGTATTATGAAAAAAAAAAGGGTTTTTTTGGAAGTAGAGAACTTAAGGCACAAGGTAAATCTTTTCAGTGAGGGTGTTCTTTGAAGAATGCTGAAAACAGTTCGAAAAGAATCATATAGATTTCCAAAATCATAAAAAAATGTTTTTCAGAGAACACAAGGTTTATAGTGCTGTAATAGGCCATCACCTTTAACTTGATTTTTTCCCCTTTCCCTTCCTCGTTAATTTTTTAAAATTAAAAAGATGCTGATTTTTCAAATTGGTTTCTCCAAATTGCTTGATCAATTAGTCTGCAACAGCAGAAAGGTGGAAAAGCATCTTATCTAGACCGACAGTGAGAATTTTAGGCAGAGAGGACTGGGTTTTTTTGGATCAAGTCTGCTCCTCTCAATAACTGATGATATAAAGGTAGCTGTAAACAAGCTGTCAGGTGCTGTGCTGTACAGGGTAATTTAAAATTAAGAATGTACGTGACTGTAGAAGATTAAGTAAAACCTTAACTGTAGGGGTGGGAGGTAACTGTGAAATATATTTTCTTTTTATACCTTTGTCTCGCTGTTAGAAGTTTGATTCAGGGTGTCATAAAGCTTTGCAGCACTGTAGACAAAACAGGATGTTATCACCCACAGATCAAGTATCTTTGAGTGGCAGCATTCAATTTTTGTAAAGACAGTAAAGAGCAAGTATTACAAGAAATAGGAACCTAAGCTGGGGGAATAATTATATATTTTTGCCCCCACCCACAATTTTCTTGGAAGGCCTCCCACCTCCAAGGACTGAAAGACCCTTCTGTGTAATTTGGGCTAGTGCCACGTGCATGGGAGGAGGAAAGCAGCTGAGACAGGATACAGAACCTGGAGTATGAGTGGCAGGGCTGCGGAGGAGCAAGGATGCTGAGCGGTGCTGGGTGGGACCGTCTCCTCCAGCAAAGCTGTTGCCTTACACACAGGAGGAAAAGCAGAAAGCTGCAAAGGTGGAGGGAGAAAATGAGCTATCCTGGCAGCTCATGCTGCTCAGGCACTGGCCTGCAGGGCAGCACAGTGTGCTCTTTATGTGCCTGCCTGCCTTGCTTGTGCCTGCTGTCATGCTGAGTTTTCTTTGAACTTTTTTTGGCCGTCTTTGATCACTGTTATTGGTGTGAAATTTTGTCCCCTATTAAGCTCTGGTAAAATGCCTGTTGTCCACAGTATGGCTGGTCTGGTCTCTAAAAACACTTCAGAAGTCACAGCATTCATGTCAAAGATTGACAGACATGAAACTAAAATTGAGTAAGGCGATAACTTGTGGTATTTTTTTTTACTCATAGCTGTGAATGACTTTAAAATCTCATTCCCCATCATCCACCCAGAAAATCCCAATACCTGTGTTTGCTTAACTTCCAGGCTGTAGCCACATCGTAGTGTTCCCTCTGCACATGCTTAATTCTTCATGTAGATTGTGGGTAATAAAATCCAGAATATAGACGATCTTCCGCCTTTCTATCACCCTTCTCTTTCCTGCTGCCTGGAGATACTATTGATCCTTCATTCACTGATGGAGTTGTCCAAATTAATTAGCAGTGGCAAAAGTAATCCCTGGGTCCCCCTGACTACTTGACAAAAGGAGCACAACTGACTTCAAGCTGCTGCCTAGAAGAAGTAGAGTGAACACTCATAATTTTATATAGGTAATAGGAAGGAATTCCACCACAGTGTTATTTCACAGAAGCTTGTTTAGCTGAGCATTCACTGGGCCAGTGCATTGGTACTGGGAACACAAAAATAAGGTCTGCTATGCAGCTGAGGAGGAGGACCAGAATCCTGAAAATAACCCAGCAACGTTTGCCTGTTATTTGGAGCCAGAGGTACTTGCTGATTTTTAATCATTGCATTTAGTGACTGGCATGACAACATTTTTCTGTCAGGGAAATTATTTACAGGCAGTTGGAAGGTCTGTAAGGAGGTCAGGAGGCTGGCTCAGGGGCAAACGCAGAGTACGCCTTTCAGGGAACGCGGTCTCTCAGGTATCTGCTTGGTAGTCACCTGGGAACATGGAATATGTTCTAAGAGCAACCACCTTCACTATATTTTTCAGTGTACAAGATTACCTTGTAATTATGAAATAAGGGCAGTGTTAAGGAGGGTTCTGCTTTGAGTCTAAGCTTGGGTGAGGGCCATGGTGGAAGTGTATAGTGGGTCGATACAGTGGTTTGCTTGACTGTTTCTTGTATCAGACACTTGTCATTGTTGCTGATGAATAGTAGGACAGAAATAAATCTGAAACTGATAAAATAGAATATTAGCTTCATATTTCTGCTGCCCGATAGTCAGGCAATCCATGGAGTTACTACACAAGGTTTAAGATGTTAAGAGAGGAATTCCAAATATGATTTTTAGTACCCAGATAACTCTTGAATTTAAACTCTAATAAAGCTTTTCACCAAAATGAGGTGTTAATTAGTCAACACTATACGCAGACTCTTTTGTTAAAAAAAAATAAAATAATTTACTTCTGCAGAAAGCCACCCCAAACCTGTGCTATTCGTGCTACTCCGTTTCTGTGGAAACTATACGTTGGAGCAGAATGGGAAAAATGGGGAGAGAAGGGAGGTGAAGTGTTTTTGGCTGAAGTCCCGTTGGCCAGTCACAGTTTCAGGGGGGCAGCTCAGACAAGTGAGTCCTTAATGCTCAAGTCCAGACAGTTCTCTTCCCTCTTCCCCTGACCTTGTGGCAAGGGAGGAGTGCGCTTCAACAGACACCATTCAAAAAGCGGTTGCTTGAGCAATTTTTCTGGGCTTTTCCCCTGCCTTGATTTTTAGTCATATGAAGGAGGTGATATTTACAGATTTCTTATGCCACAAGAATTGTAGTCAATCAGTAATGTTAGTTAAGAGCTACCTAAAGTGGTAGAGCAAGGTTTGCTCTGAAATGAGCTTTCCATTGACAGAGATGGTGCACAGTCACTGGTCTCCTGAAAAGCACCATTGTATCCTTGAAAGGACACGCTCCTCTTCCAAGACTGAAAAGACACATTTTTATCATTCTGGGGCTTCCAAAATATGCATGTTTTTGATGAAATGCTATGAAAGACAGATAGCCTTGATTAATAAACTCAGCTTTTTATTTTTTTGTTCCCTGATAACTGTTTCACTGACAGTCGTATTGCTTTCTCCTAGAGCAGGACACCTTTCTTAAAATTAGTATCTAAATTAAGAAAATAATATATTGTCATTTTTTTCTATTGTTAATCAATGTTTGCCTGCTACCTGTGGAGCAGGGTAAATATTCTAACATAATACAGTTGTGATTGATGGCCTTATTCTGTAAAAGGTGATGATGGGATTTGTTTCTACCACATACACATGAAAAATGACCAGACTGTCGTTAGGGTCTGAGGCTCCAGGTTGGAGAGCCTGAGTATTTTCCTGTCTAGACTCAGTACACACATGCTGCCACAGAAGACCAAATGGAAATGTGCAGCATATAACATTATGTCCAAAGTTCAGTAGATAATTCCGAATTACTGCAGTAAAAGAGGAAGGAATAGAAAAAGCAGCTTTCTAGAATGGAGATTACGGGGCGAAAGGAACTAAGGAAATGACATTACCTTTTCAAATTCAAATATAAATGTGTGCAGACCCAAGAATTTCAGACTGTTTTCTTATAGGTAAAAGCTGAGGAGGAGGACCAAACTCACAAGGACAGCAGCTGTGCATGTTCACACCTCTGCATGGAGCAATGAACATCTACATCTCGCTCTGCTGCTGCTTCAGCTTCTTAGTAAGCCATTAAAATCTCCTCAAGTCTCTCGCTAATCTCTATGCATGGGAGTGAGCAGTCAAACATGAAGAGAGTTAACTGGAATAATTCAGGGAACCCTGCAGCCCTTTCCCTTTGTATGCCTGTAGTGTGTTGTGCTGTGTGTAAAAGAAGCAGGAAGGGAAAAGAAAAAGCAGAAAAGCAGGCAGTTGGTAGCAGGCACTGGTGCTGCCTTCGTTCTTTTGTGTATTAATGTTTTCATAAACGACATCTGAGTTGCAGTTCAACGTAACTTTTTGGTTTGATTTGATTTGTAAGCCATTCTACATTCTAGAAAAGTGTTTATTGTTTACAGTTGGCCGGTCTGATTGCGCTCCTCTTTAGGTTATTCAGGCTTTGAGTTTGACAGCTTAAGAAATACCTGTTTGTTGAAGTTCTTATTGCTGTTTGCCCATTTGTAATGAATAGTAAGTTCAGGCCATGCAAAGACACGAATGATACAGTCAGAACATGCCAGAAATACAATACATCGAAGTAACGCTGCATTAGGTGGTGCAGAAAAGTGATCACATTTTTATCAATATATGCTTTAGGAGACAAATTAGGCTTTTATTCACTGTAATTCGTGAAATTAATCCCGCACAAACCAGAAGGCATTAATCAGCAGCTATTTGGCTTCACACTCCTCCCTGCAAAAGTGTCTGAAGCTGCCTTTTACAAAGTGAGAAGGTGTGAAAAGCTCTTTCCAATACAGTATGAAAGTCCCATTTGAAAATCATGATAGCCCTGCTAGGTAACCAGCATTCTCAGAAGCCCTGCAGCTCACTGCTGCACTGCAGCATCACGCAGCAGCCAAAGGGGGCCCATTTCTACACAGCGACTTTCCTATGTATGTGCAACGCAATCCTCTGTGGATAGACTGTTCTTTGTGCAGGTCTGTTAAGTTTTCATGCCACTGTTTGTCACCACTGGTCTACAAATAAGAACTCCTCACATCTTCTTGGTCAGTTTTCCTGCTACAGAAATGCAGTTCAGGGTAAAGTGTCAATTACAACAGGGATTACCTTGTACAAATGCCGTGTATTCCAATACTTTCTCCCTTGCTGACAACCATATAGTCTAATAAACCACAAAAGCTTTTTCCCGCGTCTTGAAGCAGCCCTCTACACAGCTGTTCAATCATATAACTCACTTAAGAAATAATCAGAAGAGAAGCCTTAAAAAAATCCATAGTAAGTGTGTATTTCTATGAAATGCGTTTACGTAGTGTGTGGACAGCAGCTGCATCCTCTAGCACTGCACAATATTTGTCATTGATACGATACTGAGAAAAAATTACTCGCTATATAAATACCCACTCAACAAGCAGGCATCTTGCCTTGCCTGCATGGCTGCAATTGAAACCGTGAGCCTGATGCAGAGCTGCAGCTCAGACAAACAAACCCACGATTTGCTTTAGAGAACAAGATGCCAAATTCTGATTTTCTATTGTCAGTTCACATAACTGATGTAGAGACAGTGGTACTTTCTGAGCTAAGAATATACACAAAATACGTGTATTTATTTGATTTCAAATATATTTGAGACACACAGGTAAAACTGTGAAGAGAATTTAGACACTGGGAAGAATGCAGTTCAACTAGTCCTCGAAAGATTAAATGCAAAGCTCTGAACTTGGTGCAAACAAGAAAGTATTATCTTAGAATCACAACCCTGCAATTTCTCTTGCATCCCTCGATCAGAATCAAGGTGTAAGGTTCAATGCCCATTTTAAAAGCTCTCACAAATCACAGTATGTTCATTAGCTGAAAATAAATGTGACAACTGAACTAATTTCTGATCGCTCAAAAATTTGTAAAGCCAGAACTCTCTGATTTGCAAATCATATTTTCTCATGGTTGAAAAAGATACAGATACGTGTCCAAATTACTCAGTCATTTGTTTATACCAATCTCTTTAATTTTCAGACTGGAAAAGGTTTGTCATTGAGAGGGTGGTCCATCACTGGAACAGGCTCCTTAGGAAAGTGGTCACAGCACCAAGCCTGTTAGAGTTCAAGGAGCATCTGGATGACGCTCTTAGTCCTATGGTTTAGTTTTAGGCAGTCCAGCGATGTGCAGGGAGTTGGAGTCGATGATTCTTATGGGTTCCTTCCAGCCTGAGATATTCTGTGATTCTAAGTTTTAAAGAACCGATGTAGAAATCCCAGCCAAAAGTCCCATTTTCAAACAACTTTGGCAATTAAGATGCAATAGGTTCCATTAAAAAGTACTAAGATGATGCTGGCCTACGAAACCACTACTTTGTTTCATGGGTAGCAAAACCAATGAAGGTTGGGTTTTGATAAATTTGGGCTGCTTGCCCTTTTCCAGCTTATCTCCTGGACTGCAGTAGGAGAATGGGTCGACTCACTGGTGAGGATGCAGCAACTCCTGCCAGACAGACTAGAAGGCTCCTGAGTTCTCCTTCCCTTGCTGTCAATGGAGATGTTAATGGTGTCTGTCCTTAGTAATCTCATAGTAACTTTGAGACTTCTAACCTTCTGCCAGCTTCATTTGAAATTGGACCATGAATTAAAAAACCATTAGACGGGGATGAACTCTTCATGCAAACCTTGTTTTCTTAGAAAATATGCAAAGAAAATATTAATATAAATCCTATAAAAAAATTAAAATGGGAGTAAAATAGCAATTACAGTAGCTTTAGGGATGATTTGCTTAGATATTTTAATTAGAGTATTAGATTGCTTGCACTCAGTACAAATAAATAATTTTCCACTTCAGAAAAAAACCCTTAAGATTACAATTTAGAAAGAGGTTAAATGAGCTATGAGATATGAATAAGTTATTTAAAATTAAAATGTTAAGAACCTAACTAAAAATTTCTGACATTTGCAAATGTTCTGCTGCTAGTATTTCTAGGCATTTTTAAATGACTGTGTTGTGAGCTGTAGTACATATATAGGGGAGAGCAATTTGACATACATTTCTGTTTATATTCAACACTTTGGGCCCTACAGAAGGATGTTTTTCCAATTTAATTAAATGCTGCTGAATAAAAATCTGTATTTGTGGTTAACTGAGTGTCTGGTCTTCATTAACAGATGCCTTTGTTTTATTGCTTAGAAAACAAACAGAAATACATCATGATAACAAACATGAAATTTTTGAGACAGCTGTTTTGCAGGGTTTTCAGACACTGCAAACAGAAGTTGAGAGTTAGGGTACCATGATTGCATTAATTAAATTAAACCTTGCTTAAAGGATGAACACAGTAAAAATAGAGATATTTTTTAATTCTAAGTGCTTAAATATATGGGGTGAACTGTTGCTATATACAAAAAGGGATTATTCCTTTACCCAGAGGTCAAGTCTAGAAAGGCCCCACAAAAGTAATTCTTCAGACACCAGAAAGTAATGATATGCTACTTTAAGAAAACCAGGGAAAGAATCTGAAATATCTATGCTCCTACTGTCTGCTGGGATTAAATTCAGAAAAAATGAATATTTACATGCAGTATTAAACAAACTCATTATTAATCTAGAATGGTCAACACTTGATCTCAAGTCCTGTCCAAACTGCAGAAGTGGTGTGCTGCACAATAGACCCTAACCCTGGTCCCACTGTTCCTTCAGATTGGAGAGCAGACCAGAGTGCAGTACAGCTGCTTTCCGGCCGCATGCCCAATTCTTATTCCACCCATCAAAGCCAGGTGGTGGAGAAGGTCGAGTGGAGTGTGGCTGGAGTTTATTTCCACGTAATGCTGAGAAATTTTAGCTGAGGATTCTAGGTCCTGAATTTCGGATTGACTCAGTGACCTACTCGTCAACAACACTGCAGCGTATTGCTACAGGACAGGCTGTAATTTAAGGTCTAAAATCACAGAAATAGTTCTCAGCTCTGCAAATCCCTTGTAACTACAGCTTCTATTAACAAATGGAAGCTAACTTTATCTAGTTATCTGGGATTTATCCAGCAGTGTAGCCTGCTCATTTTTTAGGTTACTAATTCAGTAATTCAATAATTTAGCACAGAGTATTCACAGGTCAGCAGTAAGAGGCTGCTGCTGCAATACCCAGGCTGGCTCAGAGCTAACTCAGACTTGCTCGTGCAAGTTGCAGCTGTATCTTTGTCTGCAGTGGGCGTTTGAAAAAAAAATGCAGGAAGGCATGTTTGGTCCTGACAACAAAAAAGTAAAATTACTAGGCTGTGATGAAAAGCTGAACCATTTCTTCTCAGAGAGAGAGAAAAATTAAGAGCTAGACAAGGCCACTGATTTCTAAAAATAGGACAGGGTACTTTTATACCTTGTCATCTCTTCCTGAAAAAGTCATATTACGAAATGTTCTTGAAGTCCTTGGAGTCTAGTCTTATCGGCATAGCTAAGGGGCTAAACTAAAGCCTTGTTTTGCTTACTTGGTATCCATCCCACCTATTTTGTGGTATGAACATGAGTTATGGCATGTGCACTGAGATATTATTCTGGGGGCCTGCACAATTCAATACAACTTCTATTTCCATCTATTTACTCATTTTCCATTTACCTCTGAATATGAGAGACCATACAATAGTTTAAGCCCCTGTTTTCACATGATTTTCTCCATTTCTGTACACCTGTTTCACTCAAGCAATGCAAAAGGAGACTCTCCAGGACAGCTGTGTTCCAGCATGCTGTGAGCTAGCTGGGGACTTGCACAAGCTTCGACTGGTCCTCTGGGGTAAGCACAGCAAAGAAGATAATTCTGGATGGCACGCTTTTACAGATGATTACTTTTTTATACGTTGGAGGAGGAAAGGGTCAAGCATAGTACTTAAATGCCAGACAAAGAAAATAAAATACACCTACAGACACATTGACACTGGACAGCTCTTGATACAGAATAATTTGTCTCAGATTTTAGACCAGGGCAAAAAAGGTCGTACTGTAGGAAATTCTTGCAGCAGGGTGAACTGATAACCTAGATATGGAGCAGACCTCAAAAACAAACAAATGGACAGACACCATGGACTTATCAAAGAATGGACTCGTGTAGAAACAGAACTGATGACAGAGCCACCAGGTAAAAGGTCTGTTCTTTGTTATGGATAGAATTACAGCATTGCCACAGCGTAAGCCATGCAGGTGGCATAGAATGACTCTTCCTTTGGTCAGGGACAGGAGTTGTATCACTCCCCTGTCTTCTGTTCCCCCTTGGGCCCCTTATTCTAGTGGGTATGTGCAGGTATGTTCCAATATAAATTCCAACTGGGGAAAATTTACTGATGCACCAATTTTCTCTAGCCATGGTTTAACCGGTAGCTGTTAAACTTATTCAAAGCTTAGATGGATATGATGTTTAGTGAAGAACCAAGAGCCTATCTTTTCATCTATACCGCTGAATTCTGTGAATGTTACACAGATACTAGTATTAAAGCACTCTTCCAGGGAGTGTCCACGTGAAGTCCCACTTGTGTGAAGATTTAGTTTTGTGCTTGCAGTGCTTGGTCTCCTGTTACTTTTAGTTCACAATGTGCTTTCCAGCCAAAAAGATAAGGATCAGATTTATTTTTAGCTCACCTTGGCATCCTAATTCAGTATCCTTTTAATGCTCCACTGTACATTTTCCCTGTTCCTGCTTGATGAGTCTTACAAATAACTGAAATATGAGTGGTCAGTGAAATTGCTGGAGAGAAATAACTTCCTAACTTCCTTTATCTGTTCCACAGCTTATTGTCTCTCTCCATTCAGTGGTTTGCTCATTGGCCACCAGATCATATTTGTTTCTTCTTTGTTTGCAAATTGTTTCTTCTTCCAATCTGGGACCTTCAACTGATTAATATATTCTCATGGCACTGCTGTTTGAAACCATAACTGGTAAGCATCCCTTTTATCTGTCAGTCCCAGTTCCTCAGCAAGGGCCTCCTAACCATCACAATTTCTGTGTAAGAATGCATTAATATGAAATACTATAGGCTCTGTGGGCTGGCAGCATAGGAGATAACTGCTTCTTCAACAGAAAGGAGAGATGAAATGAAAGCGCAGTAAGCACATAAAATATTAATTTAAGGCTTAGTATGATACAAAGTCCTACAGGGGTGACACTTTTTTTTTTTTTTCCTTTTATTCTCTCTGTGGGCAAAGTCGCATAGTTATTTGGTGAAAAAAGACCCCGATCCAGCGAAGATTAGAACAAAACCAAAACCAAACCAACAAAGGTTCAAGGATAACATGCTGCAAATAAGCCTTGGACATAGGCCTAATGTGCATAATAAGTTCTAGGGAAGGGGATCTGGGAAGAAGAAAAGTGGTCAATGATAAGTCAGAGAACAGCTGGAAAGTTAGAATATACAAGTTATAAAATCAAGTATATTTTCTTGAATGGCTCTTTGCCCTCATGTCCAATAAGCTGCGGCATGCACATCTTTACCAGGCTGTATATGGTATACAATATTTCACATCATCAAGTTCTTTAGCTGTCTAAGGAGTTCCAGATTTTAAAGGGTAATAGCCAACCATAAACCCCTGAAACGGAAGACCTCTGGACAGATATACTTCTTTTACATGAGAATCAGGCTGGCACTAGAGAAAAGGAGATTAGTATGATGGAAATGCAGGTTTCCACCACAATTGAGATAATTGTTCATTTCACTGCAAATAACATTTTTATGTATTTTTCTTATTTGCAGGTAGATTCCCAGTACTGTTTCGTACAGTACATTAGTTTGTAACAGAATTCTTGATCTTGAACTGTGTATTATTTTGGAGAAAGAAAGAAGGGTCAGGGAGCCCTGCTCAAAGTTTTGAACAGGGCAGACAAAGATGCTATAACCAGAACAGCATTAGATAAATTGGTATGTGGAAAGAACCATCAACAACATCACATTTCCATATGGATTCCAACTACAGTTCAAAGGAAGAGACAGAAAAGGCACATTCTATTCTCCTGGATTTTCAGTGATGAGGCACACCCTGAGTGTATGAGCTGAATTTAACACAATACTGTGTATTGAGTTCACAGTAACGTTTCTTGCTTCTGTCTGCATAGAAATAGTACAGTGCATTCAGAAATGGGACAGCACATTATTCCATTAAATGCCAATAGTGCTGAGCATATCCATAAACAAATAGATTTGGATGTATCCTACCATCAACTAATCAGATGTGCATTCTATTGGCGGTTTGCAATTTTTTCTTTGTCTGCAATTCTTTTTCTGCAATTGTGTTCTTAGTTTAAGAATAATGCATCAGTTAGGAAAGAGAAGGGGATTTTAGGAAATGGTCTTATATGTCTTTTGTAACTAGTGTTTGAAGGGAATAAAAGCCTTTATTTTCAAAACAGGTTGAAGTCAGTTATCTGGACAAAGGAGAAATCATCCTACACTGGATTTCTTCCTCACTAGGAACTGAAATAGCCATAATCCTTTAGTTTTGTACTTAACCCCTCTCTGTGTCAGGGCAGCACAACTAGTAAAGTGCTCTGAAAATTGGGTAAAGATCTTGATACTTAGAATTTACTGTAAATAGATGGAGATATTATGTTAACGCAGTTTTACAATGTAGTGATTTTAAAGGCCTGACTTGAATAAATACTGCAGTGAAGACATACTCTTTAGTGACAATATTTACATTCTTAATGTTTATTATAATATTTTGCAGCTCTGAAGGAACTGTGAATATTTTCTACCACAGTTATTTGTGTTACTACAGTGAATGGCAAAGTGGGTGTAAAACATGATTAAATCAAACCCGAAAAATCAAGCCCACTGAATTAATTCCTAAGAAACAATACACAAGGACAAACTGCAATGGATTCTCTACGCTTTGAATGAACACAGCTGACTGTTTATAATATTTTCACTGTTATTTGATGTCATGCATCTTACAGTAGCAGCACAGAATTTCATGTGCCTAGAGGTGGATAATCAGCCTTTATTCAGTTCTTTGAAAGTAAGAAAGTTCATTCATGAGTATTCTTTGTGAAGGATGGAAAGAAATACTGGTTGGCTAACAAGCCAAGCCAATTCAGCTTTTATTTTAACAAATAGCTGTAACATTTTCTGCTTTTTTTTTTTAAAAAAAATGCTGTTTTACATGATATAGATATGGTATAGACGTGTCTGGAGAGAATAAAACTGAATGGCTAATTCACGTTATCAATCAGGCTGGTAATGCCTGTGACTATTGATACTGGCTGACATTTCACTTTGTGAGATGCAGTTACTGTTAACTGTAAAATTTCAATCGTATGGCATGAAATATCCCATGCTGAGTAATGAAATATTTCATACTTTAAAAATAATGTTGTTTTGATCATATTAAAAGAATTTTGAGATACTTATTGGAAATGCCTCTCTAGCACAGTAGTTCCCTGGATGCAGTATGTAGTCAAGACTAATTAAGCAAAAGTGGCAGTGTTCTGTGCCTTATTGGTAAACAATAGTGTACTGGTAACTGTAGCTGCTAATGAATTTTGCCTGTGTAACTGAGCCATTGTTTACCAATAGTTACTTCTTACAAACAGGACAAGCTCACTCTGCTGTCAAGATGAAAGTTTTGAACTGTACCAAGACAAACCAGTTTGGCCAGTGCTTCTTTACTGGCCTTCCACTAACAGAAGTTTATTTCAGAATGCACAGTAAGCAGAAAGTTTGTAAAGGAGCATTGGTCCTTGCTGAGATGTGGCAGGGTAATGGCTGTTAATTTCCCAAAGGGTGTTGGTGAGGGTGTTATGGTGATGTCACATTGAAGGATGTGTGAATAAAGGACATCTGGGGCACTACTGACATAACATGGCATCATCCTACTAGTCAGCTGGTGTCTGATTTTTCTGAAGGCTGTGAAAACATCTCGCATCAAGCAAAAGTACAGGGGAGGTTGTGGAGAATAAAGAGTCTTTATTCTTCAAGAGAAAACGAGTCAATTGCTTTCTCTTACATTAAGCTTGAGCTTACAGTTCATCCCTTGTTGTTTTCATTGTGACTATTTTTTTGTGTAGTTCAAGCCAAGAGAAAAGGAAACTGGGTAAGCCATGCATCTGAGTTCTAATGGATTCTCATCTCACTGGTTGGCAATCCCTACCTTTGAGTAGGAAGCTGAGATTTCACAGAAAGAAGCCTTAGTATCAAAAATATGCCTTTGAAATCCCTATGAAAATCTTCTCGGGTTTGGCCAAATTATGAGTCGTTGTAAAACAGCATTTTGCACGTGTTGGATAGAGATACTTGGGGGTTTAATACTTAAGTCTCAAAATATTCCAGATAAACCTCTCACACACATGACCAGGCTACATAGCTGCCATTCAGAAAGAAACAGTAGGCATGAGTCCAAACCACCACTGCATCACCACAGAAAAGCTTTCCTATAATTGCTTGTGTTGTACTATCACTGCTGAAGAACTTTCCCTATAATTACTTGTGTTGTGTTTGATCAGGAAACAGAGCAGTCACTAATCTTTCAGTGATCCTCTCTTCCCTTCCTGACCTTTAATCAGCATGAAGGAAGAAACCATCCAATTTAAAAACAGAATTAAAAAAAAAAGGCAGTAGGTTGTAACAAGGAGATGAGGAAGGTTGAGACGAGAAGGGCAAGCTGAGTAAAGAGCTGGGAACTAGTGAGGAATCTCAGGAAGAAATTTAAGGAAACTGGAGAAAGTTTAATAGAAGGGATATTTGTGAGCCTGTTGGAAGTAATGGGGGAAGCTAGCATGAGTCATTGTGGAAACCTGAGTACTTCAACACTAGAAGAAATATTATCATAAAAATATTGCCACAGTCTGTTTTAATCCTATTTCAGATCTGAGTTAAGTCATGCCAGTTCATGCCCTATTTTAGACTAGGTACAATACGTATCTAGGTTGATGCAACTATTTCTGGGCATAGGTAGGTCTTTAATTTTATGTCAAATTGGTCTTAAACTGGTCTGCTTTGTCCTTTATGTCTTCCTACATTTATTAGTAATCCAAATTAACTTGATAAACAAGGATTCTCTACCAATGTTAACTCTGTGCAGCTGGCATAGGCTGTACCATTTTATAGATGAAGAAAATGAGTCAGGTGAGTCATGTAATTTGCTTTAGGGAGAGCACAATGAATCGGTGAATGAGCCAGGAATCTGAAGTCAGGAATTTATGACCTCCTGTTTTTTCTGGAAATCCCAACTCATGCTTCCTGCTATTTTTTCTCATTACACTACTGAGATAACAGGCCTACTTTTCTTGTTTAACGTGTGTGTTGCTCCTGTGACTAGTTAACTGGTTATACTCAAGCAGTGATGAGACAACAGCCCTCCTGACTTTAAAAGCAAACCCAGCCTGTTAGTTACTGTTGCTTAATACTTCCTATCTGTAAATTTGTTGTCTGTGTTGCTCAAAAACAAGCTGAGAATTTTCCTCTTTGCTTTGTTTACATAATGGAGGGGGTGGGGAGGAGAGAAAAAGCACATCGGTAGCTAGAAAATTCTTCAAGTGAACAAGTGAAGGACAGACTTATTGTTTGTATGCCTACACAAGTGTATCACAATTAAAGAAATGTGGAATGGGGGTGGGAACTGAAGGAACAAGAGACAACCATGAAAGGCGAGAGGGTGAGAAGGCTGGACTTGCATATTAATGAGAACTCTCCTTTAATTGGGAATTTCCTTTCACTACATTGTTTTTTTTCCTTTTTCCACCACCCATCATTTGTTGGTTATTTTTCTTCCTCTGGCTTATGTGTTGTTTCTCATTTGTTCCATTTTGTGCAAGACCAGCATGAAGTTGGCTCATATCCTGATTTCTGAGAAAGTGCAGTTCAGAGAGCACGCTACCACACAGAGGGAAAAGCAGTGCTGAAAGGAACTGCTACAGAAATCAGGGCAAAATCTTCCAACATCCCTGTGCTGAAGGAAGAATTTTTAATTATTCTCAGAAAGATGACAGTATCATGTTTACAGGAGCGCTGCTAGGTAACTTTTTATTCTGTACAAACGTATTCCATTCACAGCTGAAAAGTTAATGTCTCCTTGTGTAGGTGGGATATTTCAAAGCTAGGTGAAAAGGAAACAAACCAAACATCTGTGGGGTGTCAGGTGACTGGTCCTATCTACATTATAAAAAGGTGAAAATATCATTCTATAGTTTGATATGTTCTCCTTCTTTTCCCCTGCTGTTGTCTCTCCTTTCTGGATAAGTTGTATCACCTACATTTCATCACGCTCTTTCCCAGAGTAAATGAGCTCTCTGGTAATCCTTGCAATAAAACAGACACCTGTTCCTATGTTATGTTCAAAGAAAGATGGCCTGAAACATAGATTCTGACCCATGCCGCAGTTCTTTATGTCGTATACTTATTTTACAAATGCCTTCTTTTGCTATTTAATCTGTCTTCTCTCTTGATTCACCATTTAATTTTGAAAAAGTGAAGTTACACACAATAAGACCTATATTGAAATAAGAATGGAGAATTTCACTAAAATGGGCGGATTCAAGTACACATAGACCAAGGTAGGTTAGTTCTTAACAACCAATATCTTGAATAATTTCTGTAATTTTTTGAAATTTCATTTACTGCTTGTATTCTCAGGAAGGGAATCACACTCTAAAGAGTTGGAGAAATAAGATGGGGGTTTCTGTTTGTTGCTTTTGTTGTTGTTGTTTTTCTTTTGTTTGGTTGTTTGATTTGGGTTTTTTGTTCATTTTGATTTTTGTTTTTTTTTTTTTTAATATATCTAGCCCGTACTGACCTTGATTTACTCTCCAATTAGTTAATTGCACATGGTAATCCTCTATACATACATATAGCGTCTCAGTTATTTTTTTGGACTTCTGCATGAGCATCCTCTGAGTGGCTCTTCAGTGGGGCTGGGGAGGGGAGGAAACAACAAAAAACAGGAAGAATTCAGTCCCAAAACAAGTGCCCATTAGAACAAAAAGAAATACACTGTGTAGTGTACACCCACCTGGTCCTAACATAATTCCTTCACTGTGCACTAGCAGAGCATTCCCTTGCCCTGATTATGTTGCTGACATTATGCTCATGAGGGAAATGCCTTTCTGACTCCAGATTTGACGAATTTATAATCCTGTTGATGTAAGCAAAGCTCACTGTACTTATCTAAAACCCAATTGTCCAATCTACATATAGAACTGCTGTGGAAGTAAACAGAATTGCGCATGAGTCGCTGAAAAAGTGATTGGGACTCTGATATGGTTTCTGTTCTATAGCCATAGCTACAAGGTTACTTTGAGGCAGCATCACCCCTGACGCATGAAAAAAACAGTCTCACCATTTTCTCCATCATCAGCTGCTTGTTTCTCTGTTCTCTCTACAGGCACAAGTGTTCATGCAGGAGCACAACTGAACCCATGAAGTTAAAATTAGCCTGGAAACAAAGGGTAAATACGTAATCTGCTTTTTAACATACAACTATTATTAATTTTCATGCATCTGAACTTTCTTAGCAGAAAGCCTTTGACATTTCAGTACAGTGTTCTGTTGCCTGACCTATCACGCTGAACAATCACTGAAAGACTAACCACAACAAAGGAGACATGTAACATATCAACATTGCATGTACCCAAGTAGTAGTTTACAGTGGAAATGTTTTTTTTATGTGTTCTTTTATGATGGAGGATGGGACACAGATAATGTTTTGATTTAGAAACACATCTGTGGTGCCTTGTGAGAGCTGTAGTTTAGGAAATTCATGGTCCTATTGTTTTCTGTTCACCAGGCTCTCTAGTCACACACAAAAAAAGTATTATACACAGTGATACCTTCCCTTTGAGTTGTTTAGCTTTGTCTTTCTGCGCCTGTCCAACTCCTAAACTAAACTAAACTAAACATAACTAGGGATTCAATTTTCTGTCTAGTTGAAATCTCAATGATCCAATTACTTAAGAGCAGTGATTACTGCTCGTCCCTTCACTCTCATAATATCTTGACTACAGCTGCTTTTAGATCTTCATCCTTTGTCTTGCCACTTAGGGAGGCAGTTCTGCCTCAAAATGTAATGACTGTTCCCTGTTATCTTTCGGTTACTATGCCTTTGATTACCATTTCCAAGTGAAGATAAGCCAGGCAAGCCTGACACTCATACTGGAGTTTTTGATATGTGCCAGATCATTTTCTGCACCAAGCATAAGTTGTAGACAACACAAAGTTTCAGTCATAACACTGTCAAAAATTGAGCCATGCTATGCACTGCACAAGTAAGAAGTGACAGCTTTCAACAGGTCATTACTAGGCCAAATCTGAATAGTGCCGGGTATCATGGGCAACAAGAGGTCGTCAGCAGGGGAAAGAACAATTGCCAGGAGTTGTCCATCACCACAATCAAATAACTTAGGCAGAATGAGAATTAAGGAAATCTAATTTCCCTGGATTTGTGTCATGAGGTTAATTGGTTCTGGCATCTAACCCCACACAGATCTTGAGACAAGCTAAAGCCGATCTCGCCCCGGCTGCTGCCATGGAGGCCGATCGCCATCGCCACCTGCACCCTCTCCCGCTTCTCTCCTTCGCTTCTCGCAGCTCCCAGCACTTCGCGGTAGAAGTGTGGATCCCTTCGCTGCTCTGACCCCAAACGAAGAACCTCTGGGGAGGGGAACGGTGTTTACCAAAATTAACTCCCAGTTGCTTCGACGACCCGACAAAGTCCACCTAGGCAGCAGCCCCGTAAGGGCCACAGACCTGTGCGAGGTGCAGCGGCTACTGAGAGGGCGC
>VWZK01019052.1:147742-189319 GCA_013396935.1 Baryphthengus martii | reverse complement strand
CCGCTCCCGCTCCGGGACAGACGGCAGCTCCCTCGGCGGAGCGCACCCCTCCCCCGCTCGCACCGCGCAGGGGCCGGGCCCTCCCACGGGAGATGTAGCCACGTCCGCCCGGGGACCGGCCCCAGCCCTGGTCCCGGTCTCAGCCTCCTTCGGGCAGGGCCTCCTGGTGCCGCACGGGCCGGCCTTCGTCCCCTGGTGAGACCCGCGGCGGGCGGCTCTGAGAAACCCCACGTTGTTTGGGATCTGCGCAAACTTGGGCTCTACAGCCCTCGTGTCCCTTTTGAATCACCCTCTAACTCTCTCACCTCTTTCTGTCCTTGTGCTTTTTGCTCTGAGCGTTCTTTCTGGCGGCGTTGTCCCAGCCCTAGGCAGTCCTTTCTCACCCTGGTAGCAGTTGCCTGATAGACCCATCCTGCTCTCCACCTCCTGCTCGGAACTGTCAGATTATTTCTCCTTCTTAGATGTGTCTAATTGCCAACAGTGTCAATACCGGTGTTTTTTTGTTGTTTAAATCTCTGTTGGCGCTGCAGAAAGGGGCCAAAGTCGTGAGCTGGTTTTTTTCTTCCCTGTCTTCTGCTGACCTTTCATGTTCTTGTCACTGTCCAGGTCACTTTCTTGTTCTCATGATACCTGTTTTCACTGAACCATGTAGAAACGTTCTCCCATCTCTGTGGTGTTCCCACTTTGACTACTCTTTCCTGAGATAATGTGGCTTTGGACTCCTCCACATTTTATTTCTTCTCCTCATAGGATTATGTGCTTTTCTAACTTTTATTGTATTTTATTAATTGAGACTTTATTGATGACTCATTCAGTCACCAATATAGACTCTTGTCTTTGTTTTTATTACTTGGAGATCCAGTCCACCTGCTTTCTTCTGACAGGGAAACATCCCTTCTGTTGTTCCTCATCCCTCTCTCCTCCTAGTCAGCCAGTCTTTAGAACTGGGAAGCAGGCTATGATGGATGCATGGATGCGTATAGGATGGGTTAGAGACATTGCTATATGCCATAGCAAATTATTCAAGGGGTGAGGTCTTTTTCTTTCTGATTTATATAGAAAGAAATAATAATACATCCCTGACCTTGGAGGTTTTTTCTTTTTAGTTATGATGAATGGGATTTTTTTTTTCCCCTTTGAGGTGGGTAAAAATAATGTAGGATGAAGTGCTGGTGTAGTGGTTGTCAGGCTTTGACAGCTGAGTTTTATTCACATCCTGTTCTGCTACTGCTGTTTCCTCCAGTGTTGTATGAAAGCTGCACTGTGCTTTCAGTTGTATGAATTTGGAGTTACTGCAACGGAAACAAATTTAATGTGCAAGACACGCGGTCTGATTGGGTTGTTTCCCTTGTTTCCAAAACCTTTTGGAAAGTCAGTTTGTAACATTATGTGGATTTGTTTTGCTACTTTGAAAACAGGAATAGGTTAAATTTTACCATAACCCTAGGTTCAGAATTGGTTTTGTAGCTTTCAGTTATGTCTTAACCACAAGAGTAAGAACTTCTGTACTACTTTGGTGATTGATAGAGCATTTAATACTTCTTAGCGAGGCTGACTTGGGAAGTCTTCCTGAATGAATTTGTCAAAAGTTTGCTTTCACAGACACTTAGCGCAGAACTGGTACTCTTTTCCTGTTTGCTGAAGAAACTGGCTACTGTTAAGTCAGGGTGCGCAGTCAGTAGCTGGCCATTTGCCATACTGAGTCGGCATTTCCAGATGCGATGGCCCAGTCTGTTCAGTTGCCTCAGGAAACAGTGGTTTTGCTGCGGTAGACAACACAGCCATCATTTCATTTCTGCTATAAATGTTTTCTCTTCAAATCACTTCTGTGATGTGAAGACCTCCTACTCTTTTATACTTCAAGAAGGGGAAGCTCCTTTCTAGTTTTTATGTCTCCTTACATATAGCTAAATAGTTGAGGCTCCCAAAGTAAACCCAACATCAAACTTTTGTTGAGATTGTCTTCTAAAATTCTGTGTCTCATCCTGTTCTTAGCCTTGTTTTAAATTCAACTGCTACAGCATATATTAGTGTGTTAGAGCCGTGCAGTATCTGTGATGCACATCAAATGCACAGTAGTCACAAATGAAAATGTTGATTTGAGGGGTGGAAATTCTATAATGCAAGGTCTTTGTAGTGATCTTGTTCGCTACGTGAAAATTCTGACTTGGTTTTGAATCCAAAGCTGGTGGTTTGTTGTGTTGTTTTTGTTTTTTTTTAAACTGTGGATCTTAAAACGACTCTTCTCTGCCGGGTCATAGCTTTATGGAGCAACTTCCATTGTTGCTGGTAACAATGTGCTTCAAAGAACTGCAGGATTCCTCTTCTAGAATTGGCTAGGAGAGTTAAATCGCGTTGTAGCTTTCTTGCAGGCTTTTGTTTGAAGAGTATTAAGATGATGACACAAAGAGAAGAAAAAATTACAGTGCTTTTTAACGCTGAATAGCTTTTTGTCTCTTATGACCTTAATTGCCATAGAAGGCTGTGAGGCGGGTCCTCTAACTGCTCAGTGTTGACTGCTAAAGTCAATGATGGGAGCTAGTGGTGGTGAATCTGTATTTTTTTATGTAATGGGGTTAAAAAAATAAGAAAGTAGAAATTATGGCATGTGTTCTGAGGAGAAAGCACTTTGTCTTGGATCAAGACTGTATCTAAAATGGCATGTAATAGTAAAATCTACTTAGTACATCCTTACTTTGAATGCAAACATCCAGGCTACTGAAAAAATAATATCTCACTGGTTTAGGATAACGATTAGCACGTGGTTTTGGTGTATAAAAACTGCTGATGTATTTTTTGAGTCAGACAAAAGATTAATCAAGATGGTTAATTAAAGCCCTCTGTAAATTATCTCTCCTTAAAATGGCGATCTGCATTGAGAGAGCTCTGTGAAATAGCATTTTTGACAGATGCCCAGGTCTGTGTTCAGAGATAGACTTGCTTAGAGATAGGCAAGGCTGTTTGCTGTCCTTTATGTAGCACTGACAGAACCCCATTACGTAAGAGATGGCCTCACATATGTCTACCTCTTGCATTCAGCAGGATGGAACCTCCTCTTTATATTCAGACTAGTATTGACTTCAACCGCAACAAACTTCTGCACTGGGGATTTGTGTCTTGCTCAAAGTGAATAGAATGAAAAACAAGTGAATATCCAATCAGAGATTTATCATCTTTAAGGCATTTACTATAAATTTTCATCCAAAGTTAAGGGATAGAGTTTTGTATGTAAAAAAAAAAAATCCAGATGATGATGTGTGAATGTATAGAGAAATAATTGAGTTGAATACTTCAATACAAATACATAAATCCAGATATCAGGATTGACTTTTCAAAGTTTTGTACATGTATCATTAATACGGAATCTTAAAAGTATGAAAATCATTCAGTGTTTTGACCTGTCATCATTTCTCTACCACAGTGTTTTTTGGCCTGAGTAACTCTTTGAGGAGAATGAAAATACTCATCTGGCGCAGTGCTACAGTGGCTTTCATTAGGTTAATTTGTTTTTTGCTCATAGAAGTAAGAAAACATCCTGCAGCTCTAATAAACTTAATTTCTGACATGGGGAAGGCTACAGAATTTCTAATGTGCTGTGGAAGTCTACTTGCAGGTTTGTATAATGAAAGTAGTTGTTGTCATGGAAGCGTCAGGCCATCTGTTGCCAAAGAATTACCTGATCATACAAATTTGCCAAAATTTATACTTTTTTTTTTTCTCTCTCATAGAACAGCCCAGGTTGAAAGTGACCTTGAAAGATCATTTGATCCGATCTTCTATGAGAAGGGGGCTTAGGTGAGATTTTGTAGCACTTTGTCCAGCCATGTCTTGAAAACCTCCACCACGGGGACTCCCCTGTGTCTCTGAGGGTGTTGTTCCAGTGATTGATCTCACTGTAAGAAATTCCTTTCTTGCTTCAAGGTGAAACCTCTCCCGGTGCAAGTTGTACCAATTGCCCCACATCCTTTTTGTGTGGCTCCTTGTGGAAAGAGAGACTCATCCTCTTTGTAGCCACCCTTTTCATACTGGAATACTGTGATGAGGTCCCACCTGAGCCTTCTCTTCTCAAGGGAGGAGATGCCTAGGTCCTCCAGTCTTTCCTCAGAGGGTTCTCCAGTCTTTTGATCATCTTCATGGCCCTCCATTGGACCTTCTCCAGTCTCTATATTTCTTGAATTGTGGGAACCAGAGCAGGACACAGTACTCCAGGTGTGACGCTTTTACGTCTACCTCTGCTAGTAACGTCCCCGTGGATGCAACCCAGGATTGGATTTGCCTTCCTTGCTGTGGGGTGGTGCTGACTCATGTTCAGCTTTGCTGTCCACCAGGACCCCCGGTCCCTGCCAGCAAAGCTGGTCCTCAGCCACGCACATCTTAGTCTGTACTGGGCTCCTTCGTTATGTCAAGTTTTGAACAGGCATCCTGGGACCTTAATTTCACTTGTAATAATTGTATTTGATGAAATAACATTGTTTGTAGTGTAACGATTATTTTGTTAAGGAAAATACCCTGTTTTGGCACAGTTATGTTGAATAGGAGTGCCTTAGCGGGGGAGATGACACTAAGAGATGAGCTGTTGGGCTGTAGTGTTCATGATGACCAGGCCTCTTGCTGTGCTGTGCATTTTTATTTTTTAAACTCTTTTATTTACTGTAACTACAGAGTAGGATGGTAATAATTTTGTGGGCCAGACCCGGATGTAGATTTTGAAATAAAAACATCACTTTTATCTGTGCCCAAGCTGATGACACGCTGTAGAAGGTTTCAACTTTTTTTTTTTGTTTAACTACAATTTAAAGCTGTATATGACAGCCTTTACTGAATAAATAAGAATGTCAGGTTGTATAAAAAACATAATTTGGCTTGTTAAAGACTGGACCAAATCAAATTATTTTTAGTTTTGGACTTCACTGTTAATAAAGGAATTTTTTCCTTCATGATACTTGGCTTCTTGATGGTGTTTTAAATATGTTTTTTGACCATTTCAGTGATTTTAACATGTGAGGGGGGGGGCAGGAAATATAGTTGGAAGGCATGCTTTTTGATGGCTGTTGACTATGTAGACATGGGACAACTAAAACCTGGAGAGAAGCCTGTTCTCGTGGCTTTGCTAAATCTTCAGCTCTTTGATTGTTGCGTTATAGCATGAATCTCAGATCCTTGTGGGCACTCTCAAGCATTTTCTAGTAAGGGTTGTAGAAGTAAATGTGTCTAGGTAAGATAAAAATTCCATTAAAGAAATAGAAATGTGGGACATGAGAACATTACATCAGAACATTGTATTGAATTAAACTCAGTTTCCTCATTTGGAAGAGAACTGCTGGTCTTGAGGAGGAACAGACGCAAGACATTTATTTTATTAATTTACTCTTAAGAGACGAGGATTTTGTATTTAAAATCTGATTTTTGTTTTAAATTCCGTTAATGTTTTTCAAGATTGCAATCTTAAGGATTGTCCACTTTTCACTGAGAACACTAATGGCAAAGGTGAACTACTTCCGTGTTAACTAATGAACTCTAGGGCAGTAGTGCAAACTGCACGTGCTTCTTTTAAGCATACCTGTACTTTGAGTGGATTCACTGGTTCCTGATCTGTTTATTTTCCTAGTGTCTGTAATAAAAGAGCAATTCTATACCTCTACTGAAAACTGTTTTAAATCGGTCTCCGTCTGTGATTGCATAAGACAATGAACCCTAGTAAGCCTCATACAGCTTACTTTTCCTGTTTTCTCATGTGAAAATGCTACTAGATTTACTACTATGCACACAAACATATATACACACATATTTATATATATTAATGTATATAGGAGTTAAAAATTATTTTCATACTTGTTTGAAGGAAGCCTGGGTCTAGGTGTGGGTGAGGAAGACTAGGAGGGTAGTGTCCAGGAAATTGCAAAAGTGTTTCAATGCTTTCTCAAGCATGTTTATTGTGCTTAGACAAAATAATAATAATTTTGTGTTTTGACAACTAGGTTGCTTTTCTTAAAAGCAGCATCTGTTAGGCAGTTGCTGTGCCATGGATATTCACTGAATGGGTTCTGTTCACTACTCAAAAGCTACAGGTATACCTCTTGGGCTTCCTATAGAAGAATGACCATGAACTCTCACAGTCTCAGGTGGTCTTGTGTCTGCCCCTCAATTGTAATGCATGCAAGGTTGTTCGTTGTGTTGGTTTTGGGATGTGTTGTTTTTTGTGTTGTTGTTTTTTTTTTTTGTTACTGTTCCTGGGATATTTTACTGAAGAAGTATCAGAGAAAGTAATGCTAATTTTTTAAAAGCCTTTGAAGAGGAGGACTAGGAAAGACTCAGGATAGTACCAAACGTTATGCCCATATTTAATGAAAGCAAATGATGTGACCTCAGTTCTCTACCGAAGAAGGGGATAGGACAGTTAAAAATTAAAACATTAGCTATATACCAGTTGTATTCATAATCATTCCTTTTTCTTATTGATTTACTTCTATTGTAATTCTGCCCAACTCCTACCTTTGTAATCTAGCCTGTATTGTAATAATCAATAACTAATTCTGTTCTAATGGTGCCTTTGGGAATGGGCCCCATTTTGCTAGACTGTTTTTAAAAAACAACAACAAAAATTATTAGTATTTGAAGGAACAAAAAATTTGTCTTGTCACCTATCTTTATGATTCCCAATATTCATACCTTTAAAATACTGTTGGTTTCAACCTTCATAGATTTGAAGTGATAACCATTGCTTCCTGGTTTTCCTAGCAACACCTTTTTTTTTTTTTTTTTTTTTAAAGACTCTTAACTCTTGTTTTCTCATTTTTCATTTTTTATCTGTTAGCAGTTATAGCACATGGTGAGAGGGATGATTCTATATAAAGTTGGCAGAGCTTTGGTCGTCTTCCTCTTGTACTCCTTTTTCTATCCTAGTAATACATGCCTTTTGCGGTGAGCTCTGCTTTTGGGGTCTACTGTGTTTGAATGGATCTCTGGCAACTTGCAGAAGGTATATGGAGAAATGGCTGTGAAGTTAAACGTAATGTGATAAAGCACATATTACAGAGCAGAATCAGTTTGTATCTCTTTGAGCTTAAGATAACTATAGCGAAAGGGTTTTTTGTTTGACAGAAGACATTATGAACATGTTTTTTGGATAAAAAAGATGTTTTCAAAAAGAACATCTGTAAAGGTAGTAACTTTTTTCCATTATATGTGTACTGTTTTTAATTTAGCTTACCCATTTGGAAATCCTGTTATTAAAACAGCACATATGTCTAGATAGCACATATTCTGTTTTTTTTCCAGCAAAGCAGCTGGCAGACTTTTGGCTTTTATATTGAGGTCCTGCATAATTAAGCAGAGTTCTGCTAGGGAGTTTCTGGGTGTTAATGCTAAAGGAATCTTTTCTTAAACTTGTTGGTTAAAGGCAAACCACAGAATAGGCTCTAGTGAAATAATGCTTCTTAGCAGTATTGGTGCCTTACTGTTTTTTTCCTCAGCTAAAGTTAATCGATTAAAAGTCAATAATTTGAATGTAGGAGACTAAAATAACTGAGGGCTTCAGTTGCCTTGAGCTATTGTCAATGCTTAGCCTGCAGTTTTCTAAAACGGAAGGGAGAATTCCATAGTTAGAAGTCAATTACATTTTCCTATCCCTAAGGAAAAAAAAAATTAATCTCTATATTTTTCTTGTTGCAGCAATAAAGGTCAGAGTTGTCTAGGTACAAGATCTGTCTCTTAAATTCTGATATTAAAATCAATTGGTTCCTAATTTTCAAACTGTACTAAAATGATACTGTTCTTATATTCATGATTCTTAAGAAAATTATCTCTTGGGACGTTTCTGGTTTTTTTCCACATTGATCTGTCTCTTTTAGTCTCCCTTCTTATCCCAGTAATTTCTCTGTTTAATAGTTGTGCTTGTCTCTCACTCACTACCCTCCTGCTGGTGCTCAACTACTATATGTGATGTTATTCCTTCTTCACAGACTGAGACATTTATGTTTATATAAGGTCACTGTAGAAGAGGTTCTTTGGTAGTTACATGGAGCCTGGAGATGGAAGTGCTGTTTCTGTGACCAGCTTCCTGAAAGGTTGCTGTAAGGGCAACAAATGTGGGATTGCGCTGTATCTTCAAGAGAGAAGGTACAGTCAGTAGAGCAGAGTGACTCTCCGTGTTCCAGAGTGCTTAGGAAACAATCAACTCCACATTTCTTTCCAGGACCTTCAGAAAGTTGGGCTTTGATTGGGGTTTGTCCCACTGAGTGGTGGGCAGTCACGCAGGCGGTCCCGCTCCATTGTGATTTGTGGAACTGCAGAAGTGGTGAAAGCAGCTGCTTTTATTCCTTTCTCCTGCCAGCATCTTAAGTACCCCGTGGTCACTTATCATCTCTGGTGAGGGACAGATGGGCAGTTTGAGGTCATGCTTCCTGTAGAAACAAAACAGTAGAACACTGAATCCTAGAAAAAAAAATAAAAGCATGTTATTAAAATCTAAGTAGGAAGTAATTAAAAGAATGCCAGTGAAGTTCAGCTAAGGCTGTAGTTAAGATACCTAGCAATGCAACTTTATTTATACCAGATTTTGTTAATGGCTATTCTAATGTTTGAAAGATAATTATGAAATATTTTAAAATAAATCATGAGTTTTATGTTTGTGCTAAAGTTACATAGTTCACATCTTACCATCTCAAAAAAAGATGCTGTAGACCTAGAAATTGCTCAAAGGAGGTGGTAATAAAGGTGATTGAGGATACGGGACAGCTTCATTTATGGCTAGTACTTTTCAGATATGTAAAGGTGGTTAAGGAGCATTTTGATGTCCCTGAAAACTGATTACAGTATAGAAAGGGAAGAATGAATAACTGGCTTTTTTCATTAGAAAACGATGGTATCCAAAGGGTGACTTTAATGTGAAAAAAATCACTTTTTTTTTTTTTTGTACAGTACAAACAGCAGAATGTGGCTTTGCAGTATGTTGTAGAGGCCAAATTATAGATGGGTTTAAGAAGTAGTTTTTAAACCTCCTACTGTCTGTGCAGTGTGACTTACCAGGCAAGTATTAGCTGAAGCTCTGTGACATGTAAGTTTGTCCTCAAATAGAATTATTCACTTGCATACTTATCTCTAAACATATGTTCCTGGAACCTTGTGGTATAGTACTGGCCTAGGTATGAATTTGATCTACATTAGTGTGGCAGCCCTTAGATTTTTAAGGCCTCCTCAGTAAATTTCTTGTAACATCTGATAGTTACGCATAAGCCTGACGATGTCTGTGAGTCTAGATCCAAATGGGGCTTGAGTGATCTGAGATGTGATGCTCGTGTACCTGGGCTCAGGAAGGAGCTGTGAAACTGGAGTTAGCCGCTAAATGCGGGTCTACAGTCAATCAGTAGAAGGGTATGTTTGAGAAGAGCTTTCATAAATCCAAGAAGAGTACAGTAATGATGAAAGGCTGTGGAGCCATGCCAAGCAGTGCAGAATACTGAAGGCATGGGTGTGCCTCAAAAGCTGCTTTTCCTGTAGTCTTTGATGCCATCTGCAGGTCTGAATTTAAATCCCAGGCTCATTTTGCCATCAAAAGTCCTCAATCTTAAGAATCTAGGTTATTTCCTCTGTTGCTGTGAACAGCTAACTTTTGTTTGTAAGTTTCAATTCTTGTGCTTATGTAGTAGCTCAATAATTCACTTACTGTGAAATAAGAGTTAGATGCCTGAGGAGTTTCAAGCTGATTATTTCAACCTGCCCTGTGCAAGTGTCAACCGCAGGGTAGGCCTTGGTGTATAAAGGATGGCCCATAGCTTTACATCTCTTCTGTGGAATAATCAAGAGCAACAGACCGGTGGAATTAGAAGACAAGTGATTAAAAGGGAAGTGTTGCTATCAAGGTTTGTTAATACAGAGGTATCAGTGTGCTGGCTGACTGCAGCTGAGTAACTGAGTTGCAAAAATGAGCACATGGTGATTTGGTCAGAATGAGGCTGTTTGGGTGATTAAATGATTCTTCTTTTTAGCTTAGCAGTCACAATTCAGCATTTTTATGAAAGAAGGAGCCCTGAGGAGATCAAAGGCTTAAACTTTTTTTAAAGTTCCCTTTCCTTGTGTCACAAGACACAGTGTGACAGAGCTCTGTTGCCAGAATCTGTTGCCAGGTGAAAGTTTTAAAGTTTTAGCAGTGCCAGAGAAATGTGGGAAAGACCAGGAGCTCCATAATGCTATTACGAGTTCTAGCTCCGAAGAATAGGAATCATCTCTGCAGATAATAGTATCTGGAAAAAAGCAAACTTTTGTGTTCTCTTTTTTTAATTTTTAATTATTTTTTAAAGTATAGTAGTCTGTTGTTTGGGACTTGTTTTGTATATTAGTAACACAGTGTTCCAGCACATATTGGTGTCCCAAGTCCATGATACTGGCCCTAGACATTTAACCAAATTCTATTCAACTACTACTAAAATATTGCCTCTATTTTTTTATGTCAATTGTAGATTTTTTTGTTTTTCTTTGTTTTCCAGAAATGTTTGCCGTATAGCAACGTGTAAGTCTTGGATTGTCAACAGTGTTGAGAAAATGATATAGAGAAATTTTGGTGATTGCTTCCTGCACCGTACATGTTATTGAGTCACTCTTTAATAGGGGACGAGTGGTTCTGAGAACTGGGAGCTTTGTGATGAACTCGCTATTGCTGTTGTGGGCAGCCATAGTCTGGGCATAGCTGACAGTCAAGGCTCTTGGAGAAGCTGGGTGTGAAAACACAATGTGTGAATCTCAAGTTGGTTTAAAACATGAGGTAGAGCTATAAAGAACTAGGCTGTGGCGACCACTATAAATAAACAGATACCTGTTAGAGAACTACTTTGACCTTTAGTATGGATCAGTTACATTTAAATACAGCATTCTCACTGCTAGTCACACAGAATCACAGAATCACAGAATGTTAGGGATTGGAAGGGACCTCAAAGGATCATCAAGTCCAATCCCCCTGCCAGAGCAGGAACCTAAATGACATCACACAGAAAGGCGTCCAGGCGCGTTTTGAATGTCTCCAGAGAAGGAGACTCNACTGGAACCTGGGGTTGTTCCTGCCCAGATGCAGCACCCTACACTTGCCCTTGTTATACTTCATTAAGTTTTTCTCTGCCCACCTCTCCAGCCTGTCCAGGTCTTGCTGGATGGCAGCACAGCCTTCTGGCGTCAGCCACTCCTCCCAGCTTCGTATCATCAGCAAACTTGCTGACAGTGCTCTCTATTCCCTCATCCAGGTCATTTATGAATATATTGAATGATACTGGACCTAGTACTGACCCTTGAGGGACTCCACTGGACACAGGTCTCCAACTAGACTCTGCCCCATTGACCACTACTCTCTGGCTTCTTCCCACCAGCCAGTTAACAGTCCACCTAGTCGAAGTTGTTTAGTAAATCCAGAATCTAGAAACTAGGCTAAAACCATTTATTCAATAGATAATATCTGGTTTTCCTCAGTTGTCTAAAACAAGTGTTGTTGAGACTTGATTAGTTTATCTACAAATGTTGCAACAAAGCTGGCAAACTTTCTGCATGTTCTGTAGGAAACATGGTGCAGAAAATAAAATTAGTTTATCAATAAAACTGTTAAGAAATAGAATAACCATATTATCTAATATTTATTTTTGAAGCCGGAAAAAATGAGTTTTGTGTAATGAGAATATTTGTCTTGGGAATAAAGATGTTATTCTTTTAAAGTGATAATTTTGATCTAATTTTGTGTTTCCAAAATGTCTCTCATTAGCTTGCATCTCACAGGGTCCCATATCTTGTCCTAATTGTAGCATTGTAAAAATTTGAGATAAAAACATTTTCCCCCACAGAAAGTTGTTAACTGTGTATGTAATGATTCTTATGTCATCATCTCTAACTATGTAACATTAGTTTTCTGATATTCCTTGGTTTTAGGAGCGATTGCTTAAATACTAACATGGTGTCACTGATCATAGAGAACCTATAAATAAAGTATCTTCAGAGGTTGTAACTGAGTTACCACAGCACCACAAGCATTTAAATATTTTAAATTTCTTCTTCATAATTGATTCAATGTCAACTATGCCAATTTTTTTTTTCAGAAAACGTACATACTGTAGTTCATATTTTGTATTTGCTTTTACATAAGAAACTTATTTGCTAGTCTTTAAATACCGTTTAAACTCAATGTATAAAGTCTCTTAACACTCTCCAAAGGTAATAATCTAATAGCGGGGATGAAGTGTGTCATCTCTTAGTGTTTAAGGAGAGCCTGAAACACTCCTTTGCTTAGTAAATACCACCTTTCTTGATGGGTTTACTTCTTGTGGTGTTCTCATTAAAGCCTGACAACATTATAAGCAAGTGAAATAAAAAGGAGCAAACTGCCTTGTTTCTGTTTGAGGATGATATGGTTTCCTTTGAACTGAATTAGCATAGATAATGTGGAATTAAAATTTAATCAAGAATTAAAAGCATCTTCACCCTTTTTCCCAGAATGTAATTTAATTTCTGCCTTTATCAACATCAATGGAAAGCAGCAAAGCCCAGATTTGCTGCCAATAAATGCATACCTAGGATATCAGAATGAAAAGGTAGTTAGCATATAATGACATTTACTTATCTAAGCGAATATACATTAATATATATAGGGTGGGGGGTATTTGGAGGAAGGAAACAGAAAACAGGGCAGAGGCTGAGTAAGGGGACACTACTTTAGCAGAAAAGGGAAAATGATTTACAATATAGGGTTTCACTGATGGGGAAAAAAGTTGTGTGCGCACTCCAGCTGATGTGAGCAAACACCCAACATGCTCAAATAAGTCTGTAAAAATTGGAGGTGGAAACTTAGTGACATAAAGAGAGCGTGTCTGTGTGGGTATGTATATATACAATTGCTAGTGATTTCCGTGCCTAGTAACACACTGTTTTTCTTATTTAGAGGATGGTAAATTAACTTCATTCTGAAGTCCCTCTTTTCTTTATGGAGAGCGTGAGGACAGGAAACCAGTGACTATTCCAGCTATATGCTTTCTCAGTCTGAACTTCTTCACTGCTTATTTCCCATTGTTTGCAGTATGATCCTCACCCGCCAGCCGCTGAGATATTGTACTAGTGTGGCTTGGATCTACATGTTTCTCCTCAGGGTAAATAGCTACTAATGGGTTAATCTGTACCTGCTCTTCTTCCAAATCAGAGTCTCTTTTCACTGCTTTCTTACATTCAGGTTTCAGACAGGTTGCTTGAATTGGTTGTGCTCAAAATCTTGTTTGAAGCAAAAGGAATGATCACTGTTTGCAGAGTCAAGACTTTACAGTTAGTCTAGTGAAAGAGAGCCTTGACAGTCCAATTAAAAAATTATTGATAGTTGAGTTACAGTAACACTGGTATTTGTGTACAATCAAAATGATAAATGCACAAACTTTGTAGTATCTGCTCTTTCTCTGGTGCTATGCCCGTGCATCTAAGGTGGATGGTTTCGTTTGGGAGGAAGGAAGGGATATGGCCAGTCATCAGCCTCCTGAGCCCCCACTGGGAGGTCTATGGAGTTAATGCTGGTACCTTCTTTCTTATTCTGAAATTCGTTTGAGTAATTTTTATATGTTTCTACAAGTTATTCTTTCTGTGCTGCCTTGTAAATATATGTTACAATACATGTCAATCCATCCAGGTTTACTATGTAATGGTGTATTTTACATGCATTTGGTCCTTGTTCTTTGTTCCCCCTTGAGAATGGCTTTGCCCAGCTCCCAGGCTGCAGTTCTGTGGCCTGCAACTGACCCTTGGTGAGGTGTTTGTAGCCTCAAGCCTCTGTATCAACCTGCGACTTTCTAGGCTTCTACAATTGTTGTGTGTCTTTACGCACTTATGCTGCTTTTTATTCCAGCGTATGAAATAGTTCATTTTACATAGATTAATTATTATTGCTGTGTTAGTTCCAGATACATGTGTGACAATAGGTGCTACACCCCGCAACTGTACATAGCCAAGTGGTAGCTAAGGCAAGTTAGGTAATGGTCATTTGATCCATAGGCTGTTGCTGTTCAATGCTAAAGGAATCTCCAGGCAGGCCAAGACACGTTCAGACAGAGCCTGGGAAGTCCCAAGGCTTGTGTTAAGAGCCCAACACAAAGCCTGTGCCCCGCTGCAAACAATGGCAATACCATATTTATAGGCTGCACGGTTTTGTTTTTCATGGTCTGTGGTGAGGAGTAATCACTGCTCTTTGTTCAGGGAACCCAGGAGCAAAGGTGCTGAATTTGTAAAACTGCTGCAGTGCTCTGAACCTTGCTGCTGCTGCTGCTTCTCCTGAGGTGATTGCAAAGCTTGTGAGAGGCAGCTTGGAAGTGACAAGGCATAAATTTAATGCTGATCTGGTGATTCATAAGTGAAGTGACATTCTGGATGTTTTTGCAGGAAATTGCATGACCTTGGAATTCAGAAGATGGTACTTAGCACATCTGAGGGAATATTTGCAAGCAGAAGTTGTATCAGAAAAAGCAGACATTTGAAAAATTTTAAGGGGATAAGATTTGAGTTAAAATTCACATACAATCTGCTTTGGTTTTACTGGAAGTCTCTATGGTCTTTAACTATATTATTAACACTTAAAAAATATTTCCTTGCTGAGAAGTGCAGTAGAAGATAGTAGGAAAATGCTTGCTGCTGGGAAGTTCTGTTTGCAAATTGGCTTTGTAAAGACCTCTGAAGATTGAATCTTGTTAAAATAGTATCTTAAAATAGTGATGGTTTGAAGAGTAGCTTTTGGTTTTATTTACATTTAACATGTAGTTATTCAGCACTTCACTAGAAAACTTATTTCTTCTTTCAAAAGAACTTTTCTACCTGCCATCAGGAAAGAAGCTCTAGAGGCTTTTGTGTAGCAGGGGACAAAGCTGTGTAGCATTGTGTGTTGAAATGGGCTTTTTCACTGAAAGAGTTGAAAGGGTTTGAATGCATTTTCAAGGTGGGTTCTTCCTTTGTTACAGAAATACTTTTTGTGTTCTGAAGTAGATAAAAATGTGCCAGGAAACAATGGAGAGATCTTTTGAGTATTTTAGACCATGTTATAAGCAAAAGACCTTCTAGTCTATACCTCTTCAGGGTTGAGGGTAAAAACCAATTGCATTTTTTTTTTTTCTGACTGCAACATCAGGAGCATTTTGATATGAAATATGTAAAAAACAACAACAAAAAAAATAGAGCAGCTGTAATAATAGCCCATCTCTGTATTATATGTGTTCAAATATTCGTTTGAGATGTGCTATAATAATACCAATTTGATAAAGGTTTAAGCAAGTGACAGATAAAGGGAAGTGAATGTAAAGCGAGTAAGTCAGTGCTCTTTTGTATTTCAGAGTGCTGTATAAGTTAGAGAAGCTGTATTAGAGTTTTTGGTTCCATGTTGGATGTAAGTACACATTACCTGCATCTCACCACCATTGCCTTGGCTCTCTTTTGCATGTGCTGTGGCTATTCTTTTCAGCTCTCCACCACAAGTCCCCAATGCGTTCACTTTTCTTCCCATGCCCACTAAGTGGAGTCTCTGTGCCTTTGCTCTCTCCCATTCTTCAGTGAGCCCTCTTCAATAAACCGAGCTGTTCCTTGTCTCTTCAGCCTACCTAGCGCAGTACTGAATCTCCCTTGCTGAAATCGATCGTTACCTGCACGAGGACCTGAGCTTCTCCTGTAGCTACTACCCATCTTTGTGTGATGTGCTAGCTGAGGAAGAGGTACAGTGATTGTGGTGACTGGTTCAGTTTGGGCTGGTTGGTCAGCTAGCAACAGAGCCTCAGCAGCTAGACAAACCAGATGGAAAATGTGAGAGCTGGACTACCCCGGCTTTGCCTCTGTGATGTACTAATAGCATTGGGGTTCTTCTTCAATAGCTCAGAGTTCTCCATCCGCTTTTTCAAATGTTAAAACTGGCAAATACAGGAAAAAAAAAAGATTGGAGGCACACAAATTACATAAGCTCTGTTTCTTAAGCAGCAAAGTAAAAAGAAAGATGGGAATTATATTTGGTTGCTAGAAGAAAATGGGATTTTAAAGCAAATTACTGGTGGAAAATAGTAGTGTTCAAATTTGGTCATTGATTTTGCGTGCATGTTTTATTTCCATGAATACTAAAATCAATACAGCCGAACTGTTTGGAAACAATATTGCCGACTGTTTGACAATGATAATTTTTCATTAAAATGATTTTTTTTTCTTTAATTATTAGAAATAAGGACATAGAAGCAGAAAGGATTAAAGTGACAGTCTTGTCAATCAGCTGTTACTAATGCTGCATAATAAGCAGCTGGGTTTCCATAAGATACTGAAGATGGCTGTAATCTGAACAAGGGACAGGGATATCTGTAGCCGTAGGACTTTCTTTTGTATGTATGTTGGTTTGGATCAGCATGAAATAACAATGAAAAAGCTGCATAAATACAAAGAACTTCTTGTCTAGTTTGTCTCTCTTCTTTTACAGTTAAGCTGAACTTGCTAGCAGAAATGTCTTAAAAGTTGTTTTCCCTTATATTAGGTAAACTAGGACTTGTTCTGCATTTTATTTCTTGTATTTAGGGTTCTTAGATTGTTTTGCCATTAAACATATAACAGTAAACCAAAGACCAGGCAGATGGGAAATATTCTTCTCTGTTTTGCATTCAAGAAAGCGAAAGAAGGAAGCTTTAAAAATAGATTTGTAGTAATGATTTTTTTTTTTTTCTGAAACCGTGTTTGGAGAATTATTCAATGTTGGTTTATTCCATAAGGTAAACCAGATTATTTGATGATACTGTTTTATTCTGCTCATAGAAATAATTATTTTTTAAAGAGAATGTACTACCGTAGGCTTAATTCTGTAAACAGTCCTTGTCTATTTCCTATGTCTTGGGTGAACAGCAGTATTAGAGTTTTCTAAATTGGTGAATAAAATATCTGATGGGTTTTCTCAAACTTACTGTAGCCATTGGCGTTCTTCTCATGCTGGTTTTCATGGTTACTTAATATTGTTGAAAGAAGCCACTAGGGGGCAGTATCAACTAAAAAAATGCCGCAGTGCCGTTGAAATTGTCACTAAAATGGGACATTAAACAGTAAGTTTGGTGAAAGTGAAAACATAGAATTTCTTGTATGTGAAATTGTCCTGATCTAGAGAGGAGGTGTTCTGCAAAAGCACTTGGTGTGGGTGGTTGGTGACTGAGAACAGCTAGGTGTGTTTGGATATAGAGGAAACGTTGTTTTCACTTTCATCCGTTTGCAATATATATATATTACATATTTGAAAAGGTTAATTATTATCATACTACTTCTTGGAACTTGTTTTAGCCTGCCAGTTAGAAAGAATTAATTGGGGTTGTATCAGTGCTGCTTGAGAAGCAAATCTTCACTGATGTGTATGTAACACATTTTTAACTATTCAATGTAAAATCAGTTTGAATTTACTTATGGCTGTGGATGAACTTACAAAATATAAAAAGTGTCTGTTATAAGTAGACACTTTTTAATGGATGTGCTGATTCTATTTCCTTTGGTGTAGGTTCCACTGCAGAGCACAGAGCCTAATTTTGTATGTGAGATAAAAGGCTGGAGAGACTTGTCATTAAATAGCTTGTGAATTCAGTCTGCTTCCTGCCCAGCTTAGCACATACAGGAACCCTATCCTTGGGTTATAGGATTTCTCTTATCAGACATATCTTGTCCTTTTATTTAGATAGGTATACTTTTTTTATTTTTCTAATTGAAGGTGCTGTCACTAATGTTCCTGCTTAGGAGCTGTTTAAGTTTGTATCACAGTTCTGTTTGGGTTATTACTTTGGGAATTACCATGAAATTCCTGGCTTGCAGTAACAGCAGCATTTCTATTGAGTACAGTTTTACTGCAGCTCCTGTCTGCCTGCTTCATCCAGCCTGGACCACTCCACATGTGTTGTTGAAACATCTATGTAATGGAGTGGGAACTTTAGTTCTTTGGGGTTTGCTTCCAGTGCTTTGTGCTGTCACTCATGGGTAAGTCACTAACCCTGCTATGGTTCTTCGGTATTTTTGAGAATGCAGTGCTTTCTCTTGCTTTAACTCTTGGCCTTTGTTTTGGCAGGTTTTATAATTGCTTGTCTTGGAGTGATTTTTGTCTTGGAGTTTATCCTATGTCGTCAGCCCATGCCCAGAAGAATGAATTTTATGCCTTTCTATGCTTTATCAGGCAGTGGCTAGAGGACATAGTTTGTCTTGCATTGATTTATATTTTGCCTTTCCCTGTTCTTTTTATCTGCTGTGTATTAGGGCGTTGCTGTGGCTTTGCTTCTCAGTCCTTATGTCATGCAGCTTCTCCTGAACTGTTTCTGGTGTGGGTGATACAGCAGAAGAATTCCCTTGAAGTACTGTTTTTCAAGTGGAGTTGAAAATGCTGAGTTTGGTGATCTTTGTGCCCAGTCAACTCTGTCATAGACCTGACTTGGCTGCTTTTTATGTTGTGAGTGGTGGTACTCTAAATAAGTAGTAATGTTCCCTTAAGTTACAATGTATGTGAGGTCTAGAGAAATAAGGATCATGCCTGGGTTTGGGAGGGGGGATTGGTTTGGTTGTTTACAGGTTTCATTTAGCTTCAACTCCTTCTCCACATTTTTTAAGGATAAGTAATTACATCATACATGGTGGTCTTGTCACTGTAACTTGATTCCATATATGCACTGCCCCTGTAAGTGTAATAGTTTAATCTTGACATATTACAGAAGACATTTAAACACTACTGGAAAGAAAAGGATTTTCGAAACTTTATTCTGTGGTAAGACCTACATCTGTAGAGTCTGCTGCTATTAAGATTTTTATTAAGTTTAATAATTCATAGTTTATGTTGTGTACCCTCGGAAGATGTGTAGAAAGTGCTTCATGGATCTGGGCTATCTTAGGTGCAAGGAACAACAGAGCCATATTGATAGTGTATCTGGGATAGTTGAGCAGAGAGTGTAAACACTGAAATTCTCTTAGGAGGGGTACATGAGACAAAATGATTTTGGAAATGCTGTGTACCGATTTTAGACTCTGACCCAGAGTCCGATGCTGACTTCCTTGCTATATTTTTCCTCTTATTGGTATTTACTGTTGCATGTTCCTGTGGGTGAAATACCCTGCTTATGATTACGTGGTTTATGTTACTGCAAGGCAGAAATGTGCCTGTGTTTATACATAAGATTTGTTTTCTGTCATTGTGTCAGTTTTGAATGGTAGTGGTATTTCTTCTTCTGTTGTAAAGAAACAGCTGTAACTCTCTTACCGCTCTGAGGAAAATTATGCCAATTATAGCCAAAAATACTGCTGTGTCATTTCTGTTTAACAGCTTTTCTTCAGTTGTGGCAGGTACTTTGCATAGTGGATATCGGTATCCTCATGACGTTCGTGTTCTGACTGCTTTCCTTCCTGTGGTGGCATGGTGTCTGCCACACCACAGGCTTACTGGGTCTCGGCCTTTCCAAATGTTTCTTCTTTCACACTTTTCTGTAATTTCTACCTTGCTGTTGCTCCCTTAACTTTTCAGGCAGCTCCTGGTTCTGTAGGGACCAGGGCAGACATGACCCAAAGTGAACGTTTCTTGTGATGCAGTATCCATCGTGCTTTGCTTGTTATGACTTTTTTTCTGATCCTTCATTAGATATTCTATTTTTTTTTTTCTTCTGAAGGATCCCAGAATGAGTCCCGAATGCCGTTGTTCCTGTAAAAGCTGGGTCTTCTGTTACTGACTATAGCCGGGTTAGTCACTAAGCAGGTGTCTGATCATATTCATGACTGGGAGAGGCTCTTTTACTTTGGAAACAAGAATCCTTGAATAGATTAAAAAAAAAACCAACCACCCCAAGCCCGTAACAACAAACCAACAGATGGACTGATTGAACTAGCTGCCTCAGCAAGTATCCTGTCAGGACTGGTGCTAGATAGCCCTGCGTTTTTGTTGAAGGCACATTAGAAAGTGGGAGGTTCTGTGGGATGTCTGGGGATGTTATCTGCCTCACATGATGCCAATGTTAGCTCTGTTAATTTTTTTTATTTAATATGATTTGAATTTTTTTGCAGTGCTTTCCATTTTAGAGCTTATAGACTGCACATGCTTTCAATATTTTTTCCATGCAAATAACCGTTTTGTTATTTTCTCTTCTGCTGCTTGAAGATAGACTAAATTCTGTTGGCATACACTGGGTTCATGTCTCCCAGTGATCTAGAAATAGTACCTGATTCCATTCCTAGCAGCAATGCTGCCCTGCTGAGCAGGGGCTGCAGGCTGCTTCTATGATAAGGGGGCTTCTGAAGAGGAGAGGACCCTATGGAGAAAATCCTCTGAAGCAGTGGAGGTTGAACACTCCGTATCCAAGCTAATTGATCCATTGTTTCTTTAGAATAACCAGAAGCACTTTCAATAGTTTTCCTGCTTCTTCCTGTGCCTTAGTATTTGTGCTTAGGAGGTGCTACCAGTATGTGTGTTTGTAGACCCTGGTAAATAAGAAGTCTGTGTTCCAGTGACTCCTTAAGTGTGACCTGACAGGCAGGGAACACCGATTTGCAGTGACTTTGCAGAACTACAGGAAACACAAAGTTGACAGTAAGTGTTGATGGTGGTCTGAGAAATTTTGAGAGATGACAGTGGTCTTGGCTCCAGGAAATCTCATGAATCCGCCTACTGCCTGTGTGGATTTTCATTTTTCTCCAGTGCTGCATGCTTTTGAGAAAGGGGATCAGTAAAGCCTGGATCTATTTTTGGTAACTGCAACATCAAAACATTCCTTTGTGTGTAGTAGAGCTACTTTCCTGGTTTTGGTTTGTTTTTTTTTTTTTGCTTTGAAAAAGAAGAGCAAATGCAATGCCATTTGGCTGCAGGGAATTATATGACTCATTTAGTAAATACTGAATACAAAGACAAATAGTGTTTCTATTGTATTGCAGTTTTCTGTTGTATGTTTCTGTTGTCTCAGTTTTTAACAGGGAAATTATCCAAGTAGCCTAGGCTCAGGGTGTTGTTCTGAAAGATAACTGAGTTATATGCTACAAAATCTATATGTTCCTATTAAATTAAAATTTCTTCCCATTTGTGTTCAAGTGTTTGTTTACAGGGTATGTGTTGAATTTTACTTCATTTCTACTGCAACAAAAGGTGACCACTCTGTCAAACATGAATGAAGTTTGAAATATAATGAGCTGTGTAAATGATAGGCAATGTCTACAGAATTAAAATGGAAATTTTATTTGGAAAAACAGCCAGTTAACTGTGTGCTATGAATAATTCGAACATAAAGACAAGCTTGAATAGTAAAGGGGAGTTGGTTCCACCATCATCAACATAAAAGCTTCTTTTACTACTCTTTAGTACATTGGCCATCAGTTACTATTACAATACAGCTGTATGCTTAGGTTGATTTTTATTATTTTTTAAAAATATTCCCCCCCCTACTTCTCTTTGTATTGCATGATCAATAAAATCAGGTAAAAGTGCATTATTTAAAGTGCTTCATAGAAGTAGCTATTTATTAGTTTGTTATTAGGATCATGGAGAGTACATAAAAAAAAAAAATTGCAGCTGTCTTTGTAACTCTCATGAGAAACTCAAGTAATACCCTACTCTGAGATGGCTGAAGGATCCCGACTACTGTCGTGTTCAGATTTTCTGTAAGCATTCTCCTCTTTTATGATGAGGTTTTCTTTAAGGAAAACTTCTTTTTTTATTCTTTTGTATTGGACTTATATTTTGTTCTGGCAGATTGAAGAGACAAAAGCACACTGGCTTATAATTTTGTCTAAAATTGTCAAGTAGAAGTTGTCTCATTTCTTTGTACTGTGATATGTTTAAAACTCCAGTCAAATCTGCTTTAAACTGTATCAGCTAATGCAACTGATCTCCATGTCAGCATGTTGAGGGGCTAAGATGAGCTTCACATGTTACTAAATCCCTTGCCGTGCATATGCATCAGGCATAGACTGAAAATAGTAGTGAGCACTAAAATATTTATTTTGTGTAGCTACTAACTACAGGCAGTATTGTAGTCAAGTCAAGAGAGCTTCAAGACTTTCCAGGGACCTAACAGGCTTTGCAAGGAACTACCTTATTTAGGCTAATCTTTAAACCAAATCAGAAAGAGATACGAATCTGAAAGACAAACTTTCGTGAAAATGCGTGGGAATTGCCTGCTGGGCAGGGAGTGTTGGACTGCTCGCTCCTGGTTTGGGTAGGTGACCAAGTTTTGCCCTCCTGTGGCAGGAAGGGCTATCACAGTACTGGAGAAGCTTGTAGTAACTGGAGGAAGGAAGCAGTCGGGAAAAAAGTTCAAATGCTAGGAAATCAGATTCTGTTAATTATACAGTTTGTTTACGACAACTTTATTCTGATTACTTATTTTTGCAAGTATTTCTACCCATTTCAGTTTTTTATTTTGTGAACATATTTGAAATCTTAATTTAAAATTTAATTGAGACTGATTACATTATCTTAAATGCTATTAACTGTGAAAAGTAGTGTGGAAAGTAAAAGGACATTTCTGTCACCATATTTAAATTGTGGGCACGGTTACATAAATTTCATTCCTAAAATCAGCATAAATGCTAACCAGAATTATCAATATGAAAAAAGCACCCCTGGATGACCTTGTCAGCCCTTTTCCTGCTGAAAGTGTGTTGTGCGGAATACATCGTGCTTCCTTATGCTTCTGAAGGAACGAGGAAAATTGTAGAATTATGTTTCATAGCAAGAGTAGGTTCCCCTGTTACAATGGTTTTTATAATCCTGATGTTGAATTTTGACATTTCAATGAGGAGGTGTGAAAGCTATTGCATTATATAAATATGTAGCTTGAGTATTTGACTGGGTTTTCTTGGAACATGAGGTGATTTTTTTATGGCTTTCATGTTCCTCTAAATGTGAAGGCAGTTGTGCCCAGTTTTTCTGTTTGAGAACTGCTTTGTCCTTAGTTTATGTGACTTCAGTTAATAGTTTGGAGAAGTTTTCAGGGGTTTTCCCTACATTTTTTTTAGTCTAAAGGGAATTTAGGTGGTGCTCCATTAGACTTGAAGACTTCTGCTAAAATTAACGCTGACTTGTCAGACGAGCTGCTGCCGTTTGGTTTACATTTGCATTTGTTATTTCATAAATGTAAGCATTTTTTTTGTAATACACCTATACTAATATGCAGTATTTTAATGGAGAGTTTGAATTTAACTTCTACAAAACCCTGGAAAAGAGCTAATTTTCATCAACTGCAGTGGATCTGTTTGTCACAGTACCCACTCGGTGAATTTTTGACCTAGACTTTTAGTGCCTGCTTGCAGTGCCCAACTGTGCTACAGTAGATTTGCCTTGTGCTTGAGAGGGAGCTGTGCTGTTTTGAAGATTATTCTTATGCTGTACTTGAGATGCTCTGCTTTGGAAAATGTGCTTTTGTGTTCTGCAAACCTGGAACTTCTGTCTAACAGGGATTTGTGACTGCATTTGTGGCTCGCTGCTGGGCTGTGGTAGGGATGGCTGTGGAAAGCAAAGCTTATGGAAAGTCTCATCGTTGTGTTTTTAAAATTGAAATTTAAAGCAAGTATTAGTTATTCCTATGCTGCTTTATTTTTGACTTTAGACTATGAGTCAATCTGAATACCTTAACTGCTATGATCAGGAGAATGGATTTGACTTTGCGGTTCTGAAACCCAGTGTCTATAATACATACATTATGATCTTCTGGGGTTATAATTGCAAAGAGAGAACCACAGACACAAATTTTCTGCTGCTCTTTAGCTTATGCAGTATTATTTAACAATACATAGAGAAATGACTAGTGCGAGCGAAGCTAATACTGTGTTATTTAAATTTTTCAAATACCATTAGGATGATGTCATTGCCTTAGATGTGGCATTTTCCACTTGCACTGAGGTGAAAGGTGCGGAGTGGGCAGAAGTGGTTGAAAGGCTCATATTCAGTTGTGTGAGAAGAGCAGTAAAAGTGCTAGTCTTACTATATCAAATTAAAACACCCAAAAGATACAGTGGGACACAGCTCAATTTTAATATCAGAAGAACAGGGAGAGAAAGCTAATTTTACTTTAAATAAATTAGATCACTGAGGAGGCTGCTTGGGAATTATTTTTAAAAAGTAATCATAGAAATTGGCATATTAAATTTTTCTGGGTCAGATTTGGGGGATGAAGTTTTAAACCATGCATTAGGGCATTTATTCATATTATTTGCCGAGTCTGCCATGGAGATATAAACTCAAAGCAACTAGGAGTAGTTAGCTACTTATCTAGGCAATGATGAGGTCGGGGGAAAATCTGACTTGATAAGCTACTGTAAGGTTTTCCTTTACATGGGCTGAAGCATGCATAATTAAAATATTAAGTCATGGTGAGTTATTCCAGCGTGAACTTACTTTGGAATTAGCTTCATTATTTGATTGTGATGCTGCTGCTGGTGAACTGAAATCAAGACCTTTGGTAATTTAATAAATCCAGTATAAGGAGATGAGTATGATTAGATTTATAATGTACTGATTTTTAGGTACTTGCAGCAATGCATATATTTGAACCAAGTGTTCTTGAAATGCTGTTTTAAAGACATCAGTACATCAGACTGTTTTATTTTATGTCACTTACATTTAATTTCGTTCTGGACACTTCAGGTTGCTCGTTTTTGCTGTTTTGTAACACATGGATGTTCTAAATTAAATAGGTTTTTTTTTGTCATAACTTACGCTATATAAATTCAAAGCCTTTAGCAAAGGTTACCTAGGAATGTAACCTCAGATTCACAAAAGCTTTAGGTTCCTACTTCCAATTTAGTTGACATGTCAGAGGTCACTTAGAAAAGCATCTTTTAGGTAGACAAAGGAGACCTTTCATTCTCATCTTGGACATCAGCTGGTGAGGCTCTCCAAACAAATTCTTTGTTTATATGCATCTCATTTACAGTTATTAAATTACCAAATGAAAGTTAAATGTTGTCTTAGGCACTTAGAATATTTATACAGATTCTTCATCAGAGCAGGAATTACTTGTCCGATCTAAAGACAATCAAAATTAAGAGGGTAAGTTTAACATTTTTCATGTTGTAAACAGGACAAATATATTTGTTCATTTGCAAGTGATACATCTGTGTACTACAGAATTTCCAAATGTAGAATTGTTTGTGTCTTTTATAGACTGACACATCTCTTATGTACATTATTATATGCATTCTAGAAATTATTTGGCCATTTTGCCTGCTTTTGGTACTTGTGTTAGAAAAACTTGTAATATCTTCAGTCTTCTCTATATAGCAATATGTTAACTGTATAGCTATAAGCCTGGAGCCCTAATAGATCATAGGTTTTCCAGAGCTTCAGTAAGAAAATAATTAGCTAACTAATAGCCCGTGAGTAAAGGGAAAAGATAAAGTTCTATAAATATTCTCAAGGTGTTTAAATCTGGAGGAGTATTTGATTATTTTTTTTATTACTTTTTTTTTTTTATCTGCCTTCCAAGAGAAAAAAAGATTTTGAGCTGCATTACTTCCAAGATTTTTATCTGAAAGATTTCCGTGTTGTCATTGATTTCAGCTTTCAGAACACAGGCCACTAAGGAATAATGAAGCCTCAGTTATGCAGGGATTGCATGGTGTTATACGTGCATCTGAAATTCCTTTGGCAAACTGTTCTGTTTTAGAGCAGCTGCACTTTTATCTGCTCTTAGCTTCCTCCTGCCCCTTACTGTTACTCTGCAAAAGGCAAAAAAATATGAAAACCAAAAGTAAAAAAACCTCTTATCTGAAGCAGTTACAAATGCAGTCACGTGCACTCTTAGAAATTCTTCATCCTATTTGTGGCTAAATTGTGAATTGCTCACACTGTGACGCTACTGAACGACATCTGCAGATTGGTATTAACCAGGCACTTGCCAAACACAGTTGTAGTGATTTGGCCAAGGAACGTTCGAGACTCAGTGTCTTGTCCAGGGACCTTTGTTTCTGCTTTAATGCTGACTGATTTCTAGCTTTGTCAAAATCTGTATTGTCATCTTAAAAGATGAAGGAAAAAAAAGCATACTGCCAATTAAGAAATACATTAAGCTATTGTACAGTGGTGTATATATGTTCTTTGGTTTTAGCTTTAAGGGTGATATATTTTTTTTTAATTTTGTTTTGCTCTTTGTCCTATACATGTATTTCATTTTGCCAGAGTTTAAACCTGATGTAGTGACTTATCTTTTAGATCTTGATAAGCTCTGTAATTGTTTTCTGTAAATAATACTGAACATTGTGATAGCTCACCATCTGCCAGCTCTCCAACAGAGGAAAATACTTTGCATTCTCTTAAATTACCCTCTTAGTAGGTTTTATATTCTTTCATTTGCCTCCTCTTAGAAAGTAATTTCAAGCTGAATGCTCTGGAGGCCCTGTTGGACATGCCTCACTCAGGCTGACTCATGAACTTCCTCAGCAGTAACAGCTCTGAATTTTAAGATGTATCTTTCCTGTATAGAAAAACACCTCAAGCACAAACCCAAGCCTGGGGATTGCTTGTAATGTCTCTCTTGAAAGAAAATGATAATCCTTCTACATTATTGTATTCTTTGATGGTAATGATTAAATACAGTGGTCCAATAGTGATTAAATATACAATGTAAGTAATTGCAGTAGGTGTTGTTTTGAAAATGAATGCCCTTAAGTGTGACCTTGCATGTTTTGGTCGGCAATCCACAAATATTAAAGCATTATCTTGTGAATCCCTCTCCCATTAGGTTTCAGAAGTTATATTTCTTCCTTTGTAATTACCTTCTTTATTTTTTAATGGGATAGAGATTAAATTCACTCTTCAGTTAAAGAGCTCATCAAAGAGGTAAGACATTCTAAGATTCAGGCTTTTATACAGGCTACATGTGAACATAAAGTCAGCAGAATCTATATAAACTTTTAAAAATAAATATTGCAGATGTCCCTAAAGCTTGGATATCTCTGACAGCTGCACTTAAAACTCAGTGGTTTGAGTAATGTCATTCTACATTATTTTTCATGCTTCTCAATTTAATTTTATGGAACTGGCTTTAATCAATTGCCTTGATACTAGAACAGCAAGGAACTTTAACCATGTTGTCCTGATGATAAGGAGAGTTGGAGCCGACTCATCCGTGTGTTGATGACTATTACAATTTGAAGTCCTCAGAGGCTCTTTCCAGTGAGCAGGTAGTGCTTATGACAGTGATAATGGTAAAAGATTGTTACACTCAATTAACATCACTTGATTTAATTTTAAAAAGGCCTTTCTGCTCAAGAATGAGAAGAGAAGCAATTGATAGACAAAAAAAAGGTTTTGATCATTGTTTATTAGCTGGTACTTGTTTATAGAAAATCGTTAGGTATACGCCCTTTGAATTTTATACATGTATACATAAAGCTGTGTCTTTAACCTTTCTCTCACATGAATTGGCAAGCCATATGCAGTTAGAAATTCTGCATGCTAAGTTTGTCCTTGAAGTGGTGCTTAGAGCCCTCTTCTCTTTGGTAAGATGAGTTTATTGTTGAGATTAGATTCAGAGAGAAAGCTGTAGTGGGCAAAGACTACTCTGATTTCTCTAGCATCATCAAAGAATAGAGAGAAGAGACCCATGACCACCTTTTGGAGAGCTAGCTGAGTAATTTGGTATCTTTTGTGATTTGAGGTCAGCTGTAGAAAGGAAATGTTGACTGGTTGTGTGATATTGTTGATAATTACTGGCAGTCAGTGACACTGTGCAGTTACCCTTCATGGAACAGAAATGTGTGAAACAGGCAAGATGTTAGAATATAAACATGCTCTAGCAGTCTCCCTGGATTTCTGCATACTTAAGAGGCAAAGAGCAGATAGTGTTAAAAGTATGCACCAGTGCTTTAAATGTTAAACAGTATTATTGAGATATTGCTAGTAACCTACCATTCAGACATATACCTTAGTAAATACAGAATTCAATTGAGATTTTAGAAGTAATGTACATTTATTTAAGAGATCAATATAGTTTTCTCATCCTGATGATGTTGTACAACAACTAAGAAGGGAAGGTGTTTTAAAGTACATGGTTCTAGAAAACAATCACGTAGTTCATAGTATTTCCATGTTTCTGCCTTCTGAGGCATTACAGCAAGGAGTTTACAAATCCTTTCTCCTTCAAGATTCTGTGTTCTTTGCATAGTATTAATTCCATATGTTGAAGAACGTTGTGCTGCAGATACCATATTGCAGATGAAATTGTGTTAGACTACCAGTTAATTTTATGTGAAGTTAGTATGGAATCATGAAAGCCCTTTTAAAAAAAAAAATAATTTAAAAAAAAGGCTAGAGTGCTTGATGTTGTGCTATCGCTTAAGATACAAAATGGAGAAGCACATCTTAATTGAGGCTGGGAGCAATAAAATATATGCTAAAAGGCAGCTTCTCAAGTGGGTAGAACCAATTTATATGAGAAAGAAAGTATGTGTTCCTAATCCACCAACTTGATTACTGCAGGATCGTCCTTCCAAGAACCATGTGGAAGGTATTCTATTTCTTATTTTGACCAAAGTACCCTTTTAAAATTTCTTCATCAATATTCACTGTTAAGCTGATGCAGCTTGTTTTTTTTTATCATCTACACTTGCCCACCATGCTTCTTCCTTGTGCGCACATTTGATAGCATCGTCTGTGTCTTCCTATCTGTCAACACTGCAAGCCTTGCCCACTCATTCCTTATCTCCTGTAAATGCTCCATTTTCCCCCGTGGTGTTCCTTTTCCTATAAATACCCTTCATCACTAACATTTGTAGCTGCTGCACTCTTCTTTTTCAGACTTAGCCATTTCTGCCATCATATCCTTAAGGAGTTGAGGGGATGATGGATATGGTTGGCAGTTGCATTACTCTAATTATGAACACAGCCCACATAGATGCAGTTATAAGTGCTTTTGTCTCCCCATCCCTGCCTTCTCTTCCCTCACAGTATACTCCTTATATTCTTCGTCTGTGAACTTTTCGTTCAGGGAAGCAGTCTTGTCTCTGTGTTTTCATATGGAACAGCATATTCTAACCCTAACTGAGGCTAATGTAGTGTAAAAAATATATAAGAATACTTTGTCGTTCTGTAAAATGCTCTGGCTGGTGTAAATAGGAACCTCAGCATTTGCTGAGAGCTCTGGGTCTGGTGGCAGTGTTGGAGCTAGAATATGGAAAACTGGAGTCTTAAGAGTCTTTGAGGTTTTTTACAAATGCTGCATGGCTATGATGTTGAAGGAGATAAAAATAAGGACTTAAGATGAAAGTGTATCTTAAAACAGCTTTAATACCATAATAAGGGTATGTACTTGGAGCACGCTTATCCTAGCATTGCTTCGTAAAGGTACAAAAAATACCTAAAAGTGTGCAAAGGAAATAACGTATGTGATTTTAGTTGGAAGGCAATGTAACGGTCTTCAAAAGGGAGACTGTTGTCTGGGGATCTCCCTCACAGCTGGTGCTAGCCACAGTCACTGGAAAAAAAAACAAACACCACCTTTTGTGTTTTGAATGAACTTTTGCTACAATGCTATGTCAAAAAACCACAAATGTATCCTGATACTTACTGGGCGGGATGGTAGTTTTTTGAGGAGCTGGTACAGTGCAGCTGTCTCTGAGATGAGACAATAGCAGTGCTTCAACAGCATCAGCAGTGCCAAGTGTCCTCTACAGCTTTCTGCTTACAAAGAGAGAGGAGGCAGTATTATAATCAGTCTGCCTTGAGGAATGCTGAATGAAAAAGATGATTAATGATTTTTTTAAAACAGTAAAGCAAACTGTTAAGTAACAGGATTACTAGAGGGATTTAGTGTTAAACACGGACTGCAATAAAATATTGATTTCAGCTCTTTTTCCACTCCACTATACTAGTGAAAGTTTTCATTAAGGGTTAACGTGTACTTAGTCAAAATGGGTCTTACAGGGCAGACCTTTGGTCCATGATAAACATGTCTGCCTCTGTCAGAGAGCTGGTCTAGCTCTGTTGGTATAGCAAGACTGAAATGGTTCTTGTCTTAGCGATGGAACCTGCTGTTAGACTTCCAAACCTGGAAAACACTGAACTGACCAAGAGGGTCAGATGAATTGAAATTAATAGAACTTAATCAATACCAATCTTTAGAGGTAGTTGTGGGATGTATAGCTTTGTGCTTAAAAACAGGAAACACAACTCTTCACCATGTTTGTTTTCCTAGTTACTACATAACTATTTACACATTCTGTTCAAATGCACTAGAAGGTTGCTGGGTTTATGAGGCAGTCATGGCAATGCCACAGTGTAACAAAGCTATCTGAGGAAATGAATGCAGCCTGATAGAAGTTGCCATCTGAAAGAAAAAAAAAAATAATTAAAAAATCTTTGTTTTTAATGCATATTTACGATTTTTTTCCAGACTTTAGTAAAGGGTTGATCATCATCTGTAGTGTTCAGATTTTGGCAGAAGTGTGTCTCTGATTTTATACTGCTGTTGCTACATAATCTATCTGTGACTAAAGAAAACATTCTTTAAAAATTCTCGTGTTAATGTTCCCACACAATATAAAGGAGACCGATAGTCTAAACCATGTTTTCTCTGAGCACATTCTCTTATGACTGGATCTCAAGAGGTTAACATGCAGCTTAAAACATATAGATAATCTATCTTGTGTACAAAAATAGTCTAAGGACAAGGCAAAGTGATGATTTAAGAACGTGTATTAACAACGGAGTAAGGCAAGGTGAGTAAAGGCCTGCCGGAGGGCTTAAACTGGGGTTCTGGCTGGAAGCACTATATATGAGTAATACATACAGCTGGCAGGTTTGCTTGTGGCATGCGTTAGCAGCTAAGGATGCGCAGGATCTTATCTGGCCTCGTATGGCCTGAGTGTGGTTACATTTATTATAGTCTCATACCTGAGTCAGTTTTAGCTTCACCAAAAACCCTTTAACTGGCAAAGAGGACCAAATTTTGGCTGTAAACTTTTAAACCTTTAAGGCAAAGTTTGTGAAATTAACAGCAGTCTAGAATGTTTGATTATGGTGAGTCTTCCAAGGACAATAGGAAGGAGGAAGGTCGTCTTCGAAGCATACTGATGAAAGCGAGAGCGTTGCATGACAAGCAGTATTGAAAACCCAATTGAGGAGAGACCTTAAGAACAAAGAAATGTGACTTTAAGCAGTTACAGCAAACCTGCCGATATTGCCCTGGCTTTCAAACAAGTAATCAATAAAAGGAACCCTTCCTGACAGAGACAAAACCAGGCTCTATCCCAGTAACTTGTACACGGAGACTGTGCAAGTAAGGCCACGTTATCAAGGCGAATACCTAATAGGCACTTCTGATATTTTGGAGCCTTGTAATGACTAAGAATCTCACACCTATGAGCACTCTGCTAATTCAGACCATTTGCAGAACACTGATATCCCCATCTCAGAGGAGAAGTTTAAAAAAGTGAAGTAGAGAGAAATAAATCTTCCTCCAGTTGACTGCTTTTTGTGTGGTGCTGTGCCAGAAATGCAAAGAAAGTAGCTGAAGTATGGTTGTATTTTATGTATCTATTTATTTTTAAAATCTGACTAACAGTATCTCCTACAACTATAATTGCTTGGCCACTCAGTATGCGTGTGCTGTTGTCAGGAGTGTAATATAGAGGTATTTAAGCTCGCTTTGGTACCAAAGTGTATGCATGGCAGTATGCAGGACATGAGCCTACCCTTCCTGATGCCATCGCTAGATGGTCTCTGGTTAGCTTCTCTGAAGATATTTAGGTGTTCTGACACTGTAGGTTAATTGGCGATGACATGGTTTCATAATAAAAGCTAGCTATGATTTAGGTAATATTTTAACTTCAATGATCACACTTTTGGCTTGAATTCTAACTGTATATTATCTATATTTTAAACCATCTGCATAATTTATTGTGGTATAAATGTAATAAAAGTGGTAAGTCAGAACTGAAAGACCCTCTGTGTCAGCAGTCTAGGATAAATTCTGCCACACAGCAAAAGGTGCTATCTTTGTTAGTTGGCCTATTTCTCTTTTGCTTGTTGCTTGGATTATGGAAGATTTCGTTTTTATTCTATCGTTCAGCCACCTCCTACTTAACTTGTTAAAACCTTAGTTCAACGAGTGGTTACTGGACTAAGTCTTCTATTGTTTAACTGTTCCGTTCAGTCACTTCTCGATTGCTGTTTGCTAAAATGTGCCCTACTATGAGATACTTAATGTCTTCTCAGTGAGCAGCAGTTCGAGGATTCTGTTTCTTGAGCCTGCTGTGTGTCTAAAACTTGTCTTCTGACATTAATTCACATGTTCATACATTAACTCATAACGTGGAATTAGCTTCTGAGTTTAAAAAAATAATGCAAAATGCACAAGTGAGTCGAAAAGGGTCAGTAATGGTTGCTGTAACTGTGGCAGTATCCAGATTCTTTCAGAGCCTGGCCCTGGCTGCGGAACACAGGCCCCGGCCGTGCCTGCTCTGGAGCTCTTGCACTCTGGGAAAGATGTAGTGGCTACATTCACAACTCTTTTGTTGTGTTGATGAGCACGATAATGTATTTATCCCCACTTAAATTTTAAATTTTCTAGGACAGTAAATAAAAATACTGATTCTGGAGTGGCCCTTCGATATTAGGAAAAAATTCTCCACAGAAATGATTGTCAAGCATTGGAACAGACTGCCCAGGGAAGTAGTGGAGTCACCACCTCTGGAAGTATTTAGAAGACGTGTAGATATGGTGCTGAGGGACACAGTTTACTAGTGACCTGTCAGGGCTGGGTTAATGATCTTGAAGGTCTCTTGCAACCAGAAGGATTCTATAATTCTATGTGAGAAAAGTGACTTGGTGTAATTAATATACAAAGAAGGGTAACACTAAATGATATTATAATCCCATGTTAAATCACAAGAATTGATAACTAAGTAGATGAAGATTATATGTGTTGATTGATACAGGAACCTGGATCCACGCAGTAAGGATGGGATTCACCTGGCCTCATGTGGATGTCTGCAGTGTAGGTACCTATGTCCAGTGTGGTTACCCAGACTACTTTGTTATTGGTGGAGAGACACTGGAACTCGGTGTGATTTATCTCATTTGGGATTAAATTAACCAGCTATGAGAGAAACTCTGTCCTGAACTTCCCATTTCCCTGTCTATGGCAAAAGGAGCCTGTGGTAGCTCAGAGGTAGACTCTAACAAGTAGAATTTATTTAAGCTGTCTAAAATCTAGTGGTCAAAATTTGTCATTGTGCCTCTTCAGTCAATGGAACAAGTTACCATAGGAAGGTAATTTCTTCTTTCTTTAAAAATAGTGCTGATATCTTCAATGATCTCTATAGTACACTAGGGATTTATATGCTACAAATGCTGGGTTTGGTAGCTTTTGAAACAATTCCAACTAGATTTTTATGAGGATGTTTGGACTTAGCCAAGCACAATGTAAAATAGTGTAATTTACGCTTTCTTACATACCTCTTCTGGATCTGGCCTTTTTATCTTGCCACCTTATGTGCTTTCTCAAGCAGATTAACAAAGGAACTCAATAATTGTAATAATTATCCTTCAGGGATTAGGCAAGTCTGAATATTTTATCACTTTCAGTCACTTTTCCTGTTGATATTTCTAAGTGAAAATAAACCAGGGCAATGTTAAGTCTTGCTATCTTTTTATTCTTGCTAGAGGAGTGGTTTGATGACTCATGTTGATTGGGAGTTTTTCCAATTTTAACATAGCAATTGAGGGTGTTGCATATTTTTAAAAAATTAAAAAAAAAAAAAAAAGCAAACTCTTCTCTCCAGTCTTTTAGTACAGTAAGCATGAAAAATAAGAGAAAAAAAAAATTTGAAAATGTCTTGGTTTTAAATGCACTTTTTACTCTTTGTATCCATAATGTCATTCTGCTGCCTTATTCACAAGTGTTTTGTAGGCAAAAGCTGAATTTCTAATGTAAAAAAGTAGATGCTACAGGTTCTTTAAATATACTTCGGACTGTCTCTTAAAAGAGATGTAAACTGTACTCAATGTATTACATTATCCAGTATATAGGAATCTCCAGTACCTGGTTTTAAATGTTAGGTGTTGGGTAGAACTCATGGACCTGCCACTTCCTCAGCTGCTCTGGTCTTTGCTTCCTTGCTTGTTGGAGTAGAAGGAGCAGTGCAGGGGTGGGGGCAGTAGTAGCCTGCTCGTCATGTCCCTTTTTGGCAGTGGGAAGGAAGGATGTGTTATTTTCCAGTACGTATTCTGGTGTATTGTGTAGACAAGGCAAAGAAGAGCACATGTTGATCTTCTTTAAAATATTTAAAGTGCTCTTACCTTCCATCTCAGAAAGAGAGACACATCAGCTCACTTAAGCATACTTGCTACCTTCAGTGTTTTCTCTTGCAAGATTTAGTCCTCAACTTTTTTTAGTTTGTTTTTCGTCCTACACTCTTCTGAGCTTTCTCATCCTTCTTTGTCTCCTGTCTTCAGTTATCTGTTTTTGCCTTGGCAACATACCTTTTCTCTCTCTCAACATTCTTCGCTTTTCCTTTTCCCAGAATTTTTGCTTTATTATTCTTCTGCTTGATTTTTCTGTGCTCTCAGTGGTTTCTGGTGATTTTACTTTTCTCCCTGTGTCTCCTAACAGTCTCTCCTTCTCATCTCTTTTTGTTCATCTAGTTCTTAATTAACATTTGAAGGTAAATTGGTGATTCTTACAACTTAAACCAAAATGGCATTGTTTAGAATCAACTTGTAAGGTTGACTCTTCTGTTGCTTATTAATTCAGCTTTTCTTTCCATTTTATGCATGTATAACAACGTCTCATTGTGAGTATTAAATATCAGGAGCAAACAAAGATTATATAAATCTATTTATATTCCTGGTTTCCTGTTAAGTCAGATGAAGTAGAAGTGGCATTTAAAAGTACATGCAATCTTTGAAGCGTATTTCCTTTGCTGTAAGGGAACCAGGCCATTCATCAGTAGGCTTGTCTGGGCTAGACTTCCTAGTCCTGTTGTAACTTGAATGATCTGATTTTCAAGCACATATCTTCTATGACTGCAAACTTAAATGCTTTAGGGAATGGCAAATAGGGTCATGAAACTGGAAGAGAATTCAGATAATTTGTTTTGGTGCTCTTTCATGAGTTTTATTTTATTTAACACAGTTTTCAATTTTATCCCCTGTGTTCATGAAAAGGGAAATTCTGTAAGGATGAACCCTTTCTCTGAGCCCTCAGTGAAACCTATAGTAGTAGGTAGAGAATTACCTGTCAGTCTTTTTTCTTCCCCTTTCTGTTTCCTTTTGATGTCTTCATGACTATCTGTATTGGCCTGTTTCATAAACAAAGACTTTTAGTTCCAATAGGATTTTATTTTTTGCAAGACAGAACTGACACTGTTGGCAATCTGTTCAACATTGTGTATTGTTTAAGTGTTGCTCTAACAGCTGCCAAAATTAGTACTATGTTGTTGAAAGCCTAAATTTATAGGCGCTTCTTGCCAAAGCTGAGGTCAAGGTGTTTTGCTCTGATCATGTACTCAGGAAAAGACTGGAAGGTATAGGAGTTCTAACTTTACAGTTTGAAGAAGAAATTGGTTTTTGGACATGTGTAAGTGCCACCATTTGCTGACTCACTAGATGCTAACCACCAGGGCTGAGACCTGGAGAGGAGCTGGTAGAGCTGCAGGGGAGGAGAAGAGTGAGTGACATGCTTCTACACTTTCAGCAGCATTACTCAACACAACCCGCTTCATATCATGTAGGAGAAGATGGGAAGTAATGAAGGACCACAACTAGCTACTGAATGATGTCACCACACATAGAGTGGATGGTAATTACTTGCCACTTACATCACTGTGTCTTCAGTGCAGAAGAAGCTATTTGTAGCCAGCTTTCAGAGAAGACAATACCAGGTTTCTCATGTGATTGCTGAATAAGTGGTGGCAAAGTTAGATGGAGAAGAGAGAGAGTGTGAAAAGAAGAGGTAGAGATAAAAAAATTCTTGAAAGTCATAACGTTCAAGAGGTGGGCTCACAGGCCAGCAAAGTGTGCTCTGAAGTTTCATCAGCAATAGCTGATTATGATATAATTTAGATGAGACATTGATAAAAAAAAAAAAGGGCAGTGGAGATGTAAATAGCTTTACTGATTGCAAGATCAGAGCTCGTGTCTGGACAGACCTTTGCTGTATATAAATGCCTCCATTATTGTGGTTACGTTTAACTCCCTTCTTTCCTATGGAAATATTTTATCTTTAGCAGCCAGAATTTTTCCGGATAAGATTTTAAAAGTTCTCATACTTACACCTTTTCTCAGATCTTGCGGTAGAAGTTCATAGATATTTCTCCAGATTACTTTCCAATGATTTATCATTGTTTTATATGTATAATATTGCTTTTATGAAAGAAATAAAAATCAACATCCAATTTCTTTGAAGAATGGAGCAAAAGCAAAGCAGTGGGATATTTTAACATGTATTTGCTTGTATGTGTTTTATGTTTTATCTATAAAATGAAAAATATTCCTGATGGAAGTCCTTCAGGACTAGAAGGCTTTCATAGCACTCCCTTAATCGGAAGCACCTCATATTTTTTTCTTTCATTTCTTTTTTTGAGTACAGTGTGTTCTTTTCCTGTATATTTAATGATAGATACTCAACACATGTATATATTATACTGTAATCACATTTAGACTTTATGAAGACAGGCATCTGCTGAATTAAAGGTATTGTCTGTTCCTTGCAAGAAACAAAGTACAAAGAGAAGAATGTCCTTAACTTGGCACTTAGCCAAAATTTTCAAATAATCAGTGTTAGGGTGTTTAACGTTTGTATCAATTTAAATAAATACTTCCCTGTGTTAATACTATGTCTACTCTTAGCTAAGGAGAAGGCCAACACAAAAATCGCCTATGTCTTTTCATGTTGCTATGTAAATCCAGGGCACTGACAATTAAAGGGTGAAAAAGATGTATGTGTGAAACACATGAAATATAATTAGAAAGTTCCTCCTTTTGCAGGCACTGCATTCATGTTTAAAATTTGTCATCAGTACAATTTTATCTCCAGTAATAACGTACTGGAGATAAAGCCTTAATATTTCATTCAGTGGTGCTAGTGATTCCCAGAACCGAAACGACACAGTGGTCATGGACAGGCTTATTTACAAAGGAGTTGTACAGCATCCAAATGAAAGAACCATAGGTAAAACCAGAAGGAGAATTGGATGTTACTTGTCAAGTGTGTTGTAGTACAAATGTCGTCAGTATTTTGGTTTTGGCAGTTTTAATGACTGCTGAGGATGCTCCTCCTGCTGTCTTTCACAGATGCTCTCATTCCTTCTGTGTGCAAAACCACTTTTTTGTGTCTCTTTCCCTTCATTTCCTTCCTTGTAAACAATAAAGAACATCTTAACTGAGTTGGACAGAAGCAGCTCTGTAACCTCCCCAGTGCTCCTTGAGTTATGCTTTGGGTAAGACTGGCACGTGGACGTGTGTCCTGGTGGGACACAACTCACTGCTAAAGTGGAGGGGATTTTGGCTTGCTTTATGCCCAGGATGACATGTACTTCTTCAGTGGAGCTGCTTCCGCAAACTATCTGTCTTCTTACGAGACCAGGAAAAGTGGAACGAGTCCTGCATCTTGTTCTAGAGGAACAGAACTGAGAATGTCTTCTTTACATCTTGAGAATTCAAGGAGTGTAAGAGCCTGATGACCTGCTGAATAAGAAATATTGAAAACCTTTCAAGAGTATTTGGAAAAGCCAGTGATAGATGTGATGATCACAATATAAAAACTTTGACAGAACATACTGAAAAACGTCCTGTGAATATCTTGTCAAAATACTTTATTTCAAAAATATTTATACTGTAAGGATTTCTAACTGTAAAATTTGTAAAGAAAGGTACAAACATAAGCTTTTTTAGAACAGTGAATGATAATAAAAAAAGTAAGGTTAAGGAGAAACTCTTAACCTGGAGTTTAAGGTTATAACATATATTCAGTAATTGTGACTCAGTTTAATCCTTTTGGGTAAATCATGTAGCTTCATCTCCTAGGAGAGGCAGGAATCAGAGTGCGTGCAAGATTTTTATGAGTCATTGCTTTAGACTTTAGAAGGTAACATACATTTGATTTAGTCTGCATGAATAAAAACCTGTTTTTTCTTAAGACTGAATTTTGTCATTCTGCTATATTAGAACAATTTTTTTTCCCCTTGAATTTTGAAGAAAAAGCACATAACAAATGAGTGGAAAAATAACAGTATTTGAAAACTTGAATAGCACTTAAGGTATTTAGGCAAATTGTAGACCTGAATGAAAATTCTGTTATTGAAAGAATCATAACACAGTAACAATTGTAAACTAGATTGTAAAAGGAATAAATCAGAAATACTTCAGACTAGAAATCAGAAATTATCCATTCTATCTAGTGAGTTAAGACAGTAGAGATACTAGAAGTGATGTAGTCTGAGGGTGTGAAAAAATGAACACTTCATTATTATGCCAGAAATTGAATTTCTTTCAGCTTAGGCAGAAAAGCTGACTGTGCACACTCAGCGAACCATTTGCCTCGCTCTAAACAAGGTTTGGAAAATACAGCTAATCATTTATTGTGTTTTAACTAACAAGGTAATAACTTCTTCAGTCACTTTGTCTTTAGCTACCTGATGTATAACTAACGCATACCATATGAAGATGTTTTTTGTCTAATAATAGGAAGCAATTAGATGCTTATTTTAAAGGACAGGAGGATATATTTTAACATACTTTGTGAATATGTTAGTTGGTTGGTTCCCCCCTGCCCCCGAATGGATAAACTTGTAGGAATAAGCTTTCTGTTTTCCAGCAACTCTAACAAGTGTCATCAACTCTGTTCCTGTCCCCTCCAAGCAAAACCTTTCTCGTGAAGGTTAAATACATACAAGTAATAAAGTAAATACAATATAAATAGTATAAACTGTATCATAAATAATGTTAATACATATAAATAAGTTAGACACATACGTAATTAGAAAAATAACAAGCACTTATTTGATGTTAATAATGTGGAGGTTGTACTTTGCTATTATTTAAACTGAGTAAGTAGTTATGCAAAAAAAAAGCTTAACTTTTTGTATTTTTTGTTTGAAGAATGGCTTTTTGTACAACCTCAGATTTTCAGACAAACATTGGGCAGAGTTGGTTACTGTGGTGAGATGGGAGGAGGGAAGGAAAATCAACACCCTAGTCTGGATGTACATCTGGTACAGCAAATGCTGCCAAACCCAGAACTATGAGAATGAAGAATTCCTCTTAGTGTCACCTTTGTGTTTCAGTAAGCACTCCATTAATGCATACTGCAGCCTGGCAAAAAAATCAAATACCAGATCACCTCAACAAGGCTTAAAGTTATGTGGGTGACTTAAAAGAAAGTCAAATGCATAGTTACATTTAACTGTAATTCTGTTTCCCTGGATTTACAATGGGCTGTTTATAGAGTAATTGTAGCATAGCTTAATGCTTCTCTTCTTAAATACCTAACGATTTCTCAAATTTATCAGCAACCTTCCTTCAAAAAATTCCATACATAAACCAGTTCAATAGATTGACTATATTAAAGATTCTTCAGAGGTATTAAGTATCACAGTATACCAAGTTGGAAGAGACCTCAAGGATCACCTAGTCCAACTCTTCAAAGAAGTACAATTTAAATGAGAGGGCCCAGCACCCTATCAAGCTGAGCCTTAAAACTGTCTGAAGTTGAGGAATCCACCACTTCCTTTGGAGGACTATTCCAATGTCTAATTGCTCTCATGATGCAAACTTTTGCTCTGGAGTCCGATTAGAATCTCCCCAGGAGCAACTTGTATCCATTACCCCTTGTCTTTTCTATGTGACTCCTTGTGAAAAGGGAGTCTCCATCTTCTTGGTAGCCACCCTTTGTGTACTGGTATGTGGTAATAAGGTCCTCCAAAAGCCTTCTCAAGACTGAACAAGCCCAAGTTTCTCAGCCTTTCTTCATATGGCAGGTCTTCTACTCCTTTGATCATCCTCGTGGCCCTTCTTTGGGCGCTCTCCAGCCTGTCCACATCTTTTTTTCTATATGTATGTGCCTTAGGCTGTATATATATTTGGAGACAAAATATTTAAATAAGTAAAAGGCAAAGTCATCTCTGTAATTTGTATGTTTTGTTTTGTTTTTTTTCCTTTTGGAGAAGCAGAAACAAAGTTGACCATATGGTGCATGGTCTCAAGCTTCTGATTTCCACCTTGAGATCTCCTGCAGCGCATGTTTCCTTCCTACCATGTTTCATTCTCTGCTGTATTCTGTGCTTTTCTGTGCCCTCCTTACGGCAACGATTCAGTAAAATGAAGTTTTACAATGGCAGGACTAGTGTAGCTGTTTTTCTAGAATAAAAGGCAGTTGTTCAGTAAGTTCTCAATAAATAGTCTTGCATTATTCTCTGCAAAAACAAAGCAACAGCTGCCCTTGTAGGTATATCCTGGCTTTGAGATTGGCTTTGGCCTCTGTTTGTCGTAATGGGAAGAGCACTAACCAACTGGCAGTGTGGTCAGGATGAAAGATGGCTGTATTTAAGAATTAGGGTAGACTTAGCTCTTGAGTGCTAATGGGAGGTGGCAGCCGTTTCGAAGGAAGACAGATTTTCCTCAGGATATTTTGTTAAAGCCTTATTTTCTAACCTGAGCTCGCTTATGGAAAACTGAATTTAGGAGGACAACAGCGGTATATTACTATTCTTTTAAAGTATCTGAGAAGAGGATTCCAGGAGAGTATTAAGTATATGAGGAATGTGAAAAATCACTGTTTCTGTATGTTTGAGATTGCTAGAAGATCAGATGCAACCTATAGTTTCTCGAGGCGGGGGGGGAGAAGACATAGTATTGTTAACATTAAGTTCACTTAATGTACCTGTAAATAACTGAGTAAATCCATCTTCCTTTTCATGGAAGGGAAGACAAAGTACTACTTTTCATCAGACTTTTCACTTGATTTCTACAGATTATTATTTTTTTTTTTTTCTGGGCAAATGCTGACTCCTACTATGTATGCCGGCGGAGCTGAGCAGCAGTTGGTGCGTGTGTGTGGACTTGTGCAGTGTATACAAATAAAGGGTCTATGCTCCCCTTCGTACCTTTCGTCCAGTCCCTACTGCCTGTGTGTATGGTGGAGTGTTTTTTAAAACATGGGTTTGCATTCAGAACAGTAACTAAAACATGACTCTTGCCTAAATGCTTAAAATGGTGTGTGTTTTGATACTACTGGCTTTTTTTATATGCCCCTTTAGGAAAAGAGCGGGTTAGCTTTAGCAATTTGAAGTGAACAGTTTTTTTTAAATGATAATTCTAATATTTCGAGTATGACATAACCTTAGAAGTTCTATTGTAACTTCCTCATGCCCTGAGCAGAAATATTATTTAGGATATACAAGAGGAACAATACTAAAAATATTACTGTAATCTCCCCGACAGGAGATTACAAACAGCTGGTTTTCTGGCATTTATTCTTCAGCGAGGCAGTCAGTGGCTTGTGTGTCAGTGTTGCTGCGAATGTTTTGCATCAGAGACCTGAAGAAGTCCGTAAAGCTACTACTTTTTTTCCCATTTCAAAAGCTTAGTAACAACTGGAAGAACAATTTATTTTAGGGTAATTATACTCT
>VWZK01019052.1:40977-141627 GCA_013396935.1 Baryphthengus martii | reverse complement strand
GCTGGGCCGGCCCTCGCACAGGCACCGCGGCTGCCGCGGCCTCCTTCCGAACAAAAGGGCTGAGGGAGAGAAACCCGCTGGGCCGATCAGAGTGTGGAAGGCGAGGGCAGGCGGTCTCCGTTGTGAATATTTTCTGATTTTTCCAGAAATCAAGCAGAAGATTGAGCTGCTGATGTCAGTTAACTCTGAGAAGTCGTCCTCTTCAGAAAGGTACGGCCGCATCTCTTGCATGAGCCATTCCTGGTGTGGCATTGCCCAGCAGCGGCGCAGGGCTGCCGCCTTCGCCTCGGCAAGTTCGCTGGCATTGTTTGCCTATTGCATGCTGGTGGTTGCACCGTATCTATTGAACCTCCCTTTTTGGTTAAGCTTTGTGCATTCTGGCAGAGATTGATTTTATTTATTTATTTATTTATTTATTTTAATGAAGCCTCCGCGGCTGCAGCATGCAAATCATACCACAGCAGGCTGCTGGTTTGTGTGTGCGGGTGTTGCAAACCTTGCTCCTTTCCACTGTCATGCGAACAGCATCTCGGTTTCTGAATTCGTTTTTCTAAAGACCTCGCGTTTCTGTTGTTGCAGGAAACCGTTCCACGGTTTGCAAGGGTTGTTCCTTTCAATTTAGATGCATAGGAAATATAACTTGGCGAAGCGTTTCGTGTCCTGTTATGTGGAAAGGGAGTGTCCTTTGCAAAGTAGCTCAGGAATCGCAAATCCTCCAATTAGTCACATTCTGTAAGATAGATGTGATCCTTGTTCAAGTCCGTGCTAGGAAATGGAGCAGTCGCTGCATGCAGTAATGGTTCATGCCTGCAGGTAAGGACAAAATGACTCAGAAGTGTTTTTAAAGCAATTATTTTATCTGTCAATCAGATTATTACAATTCCAAGTAGCTGTTTCATTTTAAAGAAACATTTCGAGGTACTAAATGCACATTAAGTTTTCTGATGCGAAATAACCTCCTGGTGATTATTTTGTTGATTTTAAAATCATCCAACCTGGCTCGCTTCTGTTTTCTTTGCGACTGAATTTTGGGAGAGATTTTTATTTTCAAGATCGCTTATATTCAAGACAACATAATACGCTTTTTATTTTTTTCCAAATTCTTTACAGTAATCATTTCAACCGTATGCAAAAGACCCATCCAAATGTTCTGTTTTGCCATTTTAATATTGGATGTTGGCAAAAAAAAATACAATTCTTTATTCTAAGGACTCAAACTGTATGCTTAGCTGAAATTATTATCTAAAATATATTTGATCGAATGGCTCAACATAGAAAGACGTAATAATGCACTGAAAGCTATCTTGAGGAAACAAGCTAAAAGACATCTTTCAAAATGCAGGAGTGCTGTGTGGCATGCCTGGTTTCAAAAAATAAAATTAGCAGTTTAATTTCATTTATAAGTATATTTGTGTGAGGTATGTAGAAGCAAACTGCATTGCCTTTCACCAGCTGTAGTATAACAAAATATCAGCAGTGAGAGATACAGAAAATGGTGGGGGGGAATGGGTTGTTAAGTCACCTTTCCAAAATGGAGAAATATAAGAAGAACATTGAGACATTTTTTATTTATTTATTTGTTCAAAATTAAGAACCATGAATGAAAACGTTAATGTTTATTTGTTCACCTCTGTCCCATCCTGATGCCTATAATGTTTAAATACAAGACTAATAAAATGGTGGTGATAACAGAGGGGATGATGGGGTGAAAATAGTAAAGAAACAGATGTTAACTTGGTTTTTGGAAAGGTTTTTGTTGGCATTGCTGTGAGGGAATTCGGTGTATATGTAACATAGATATTTATTTTTTCAATACGAAGGTTATGCAGCACCCTAAAACCGATCAGTCTATTTTCAAGCAAAACATGCTTGTAGTTGAACTAATGGTAGCCTTAGATGAATAGGTCCCTCTGAAGGGTTTTAACCCATAATTAGAAAAAGATGCATTTGTCTGAGATCCATTTAAATGCCATTCATTGAAAATCATTAGATTTGATAACAGCATGATGCATTATCTTGCAATAAAGATTAAAATAGGAATGTTATATATGCATTTCTTTTGAGGATTTAAATACTTGGTAGTGTTCACCTGGAGATTGGTTTGACACATCAGCTGCAGTTTACATGGTCAGTTATTAATGAAGGCAACTTTATGTATCATCTGAGATATTTTTTTTTGTTCAATAACCACATTCTTTTTATGTATCTAAAAATAGACTGAATTTTTTGCAAGCTGTTATGAAACAGTGCTGTCTATCCTATTAGCTGCCAGTTCTTTTCAAGGCCTTTTCAAAATTAGTTTAAGATGTTTTTAAGAAAAAAACCAAAACAGTATCGTGTCTGAAGTGCTGAACTGTCCTCAATCTGCTGTATAGCGAAATTGCAGTGTGTGTTCATACCACATAGACATGCAGATATGCATGTTTTTGACAAACACAGAAAGGGAATTCATACTTGTATATTTAAAATTTTTTTTTATTATGAATCGTTACCCTTGTTCCTAGTGGTTGGACTTCTGGAGAAGCTTGAGTTCTCAGAGTGGAAGATCCGAAAACGTCCACAGCTTGTTTCTTGTTTTCCACACTAGCAGAGGCTGCTAGACAGCGCTTGCATAGCGAGAGGGGAGGGAAGGGGAGAGGAGGTGCTCCCTGCGTTTACGGAAATGGTTGAAATGGGAATAGAGAAAGAATGAGAGGAGCCCCCATTACTTGACTCTTTCTTTGGTGGGTCTTTTGTTTTTACAAGACCATTTAATGTTCATAGGTTTTCCTGCTCACTTGGCAAGTTCAATGTTATCCTATCCTAGAGGAAAAAAAAAATATGAGGAGGCAGCTGGAATGTAATGGATGATTTGGCTGTTATGGAAGCTCAGCATGTTAGAAATCCTGCAGCATTCTCCTAGCATAGTTGGTTGTTATGTTTTTAAGAGGCTTTTAGGAGACATTAGCAAGAAAATGAGATGAAATCTTTTGTTGGGGTTCCTCTGAGATGTTAAAAGACATTGCAGACTTGAAAAGTAAATTAGTACAAACTTGAGACATTTTTCAAAGTGAGGTTCATCCTTCCTTTCCCCTTACCCCTTGCCCCGAAAAACTCTAATTTCAGGTGGTGTGTGGGGGAATAATATCTGTGTTTTAGTGTGTTATGGGCTATTGCATTAAGCAGACACAATCAAGCAGCATCTGTAAGCCCTACATTTCTAAATAGTTCCCGCTGCCGGTGTCGGTGTTAGCAGCCTGTGACAAAGTCCTCGGTCCTTGTTGATAAGGTATCCCAGGTAACCGCAGAAGCGTGTGCACATGGACGGTTACAGTGGATCAGGTAACCTGCTGTACCTTGTTACACTGAATTGATTTGTTTGGATGTCTGTGCTTTAAGTGTACCGTGGAAATGTTCTCCTATAGCCTGCTGGCAATGTGACACACTTGGTTTCTTTATCTAACAAGTAGTAATTTAACTGCCAAGAACCCCAATGTTCTTTACGTTTCAGTGGAGGCTGCGTGAGGTTACTTGTCCCAGCCTTGCAAGTGTCGTTAGAAAGCAAGTAGCAGCAGCCAGGTGGAGGAGGATGGTCTTTCAAGAACCCTCCAAGAAAGCAAAAATACTCAATTTCTCTTGTGTATGACTTATGTGCTCTTCTCATGTACAGTATAGTCCATCCTTTGAGCTTTATGGATTTTTAAATTATTTTTTTCATTTTTAAGGGCTTTGTGGAGCTCTTGCAAATTTTGAGGAAAGTCAGTTTTTACACCTGAATCACTTTCTACTCTTTACACTGCAAACCTAATGTATGTAGCATTTTTCTTTTTCAACCTTTGGGACAAACAACTCAGTATTTTTTTTGGCTCTGACTTTGGATTCTAAATTTATGTCATTTTAGCAATGCTTTTTGACCACAGAGTGTTTACTGGTAGAGGTTATTAGCAAGGCTAATAAGTTTGAAGTATTTGACCTGCTCTTTTCCCATCTTCTGTAGATGCATGTAGGTGCATAAGCACCTTTCTTTAAAATTATTTTCTGCTTCAGTGTTTGTTTGTTTGTTTGTTTGTTTTTGTTGGGTTTTGTTTGGTTTTGTTTTTTTTTTTTTAATTAATAGCAGCCACTCATAAGAAGTTTTAAAGTAGATGCCTGGTTTGTGTTGAATTCAATTTTTATGATTTTGAGGGATTTTTATAAGTAGCAGAAAAAGGAAGATACTTTCAAGTGACAGTAGGACAGCAAAGTTTGTGTTAGTCAATGTGTAGAAGTATTTGGGGTGGGATGGTGCACGCAACATTTAAGGACGACTGTTTGGTTTGCTTTTGGTCTTAGTCTTGGCCTATGTATGCCCCTCTCTCTTTGTAATTTATTTTGTGGAGCAAATTAATGTATTTCTCAGTGATTTTACACAGTTTCTTCACCAGGTCATGCCAAGAATTCAGTCGGGGATAAATTAAGGATGGAAGAAATCTAAAATGATGATGAGGAGGAAAAAAGGTGTAGACTGGGTACTGTCTCCATCCTCTTCTAAGAAAACTAATGTTAGTTTATGTAAGAGGCATTGTGAAACAAGTTATAATGCTGAAAGATTTCTTCAGGTTTAGGAACATGTGGGATTATTTTTATTTTTTTCCCCTCTGTGTGTGTTTCTTTAATTTAATTTAATTATAGATGCACTACTTCTCCTAAGGCACACACCACGTATTTAAAGGTAGAAGAGTCATCTTTTCACATAATTTAGTGTGAGCTGACTTTGCTGTATGTCAGTTAAATGTTTTAGAATAGTTATTAGATAATAGGGCATTACAGTATAATAATTGCATTGTTGTTTATGTAACCAACATTGAAAGAAAAAATAATTTACCAGAACAATGCAACTAGTTCATCAGTTCTGCTAACTCTTAAACACATTTTTAAAATACCATATTTTTTACATGTCTCCCTGCTTCAATTTTTTGTGTTAAAAAAAGTATCATGTATTACTTCGATTTCAGGGCAGTTCAAATTTATTTTTAGTAGTCACAAAACTTTAATTTTTCAGTTTTATTTAAAATAATATAACAATGATCAGTGTATATTTTTTCCCTTTTTTTTTCTTTTTTTCAAAATTGCAAACTAATGCTGCTATTCGTTGTGTTTTATCGCAGAAGCAGGAAGGAAATCATCCTATTTCAATGTGGGCCCTGAGCTGTTTGTCCAGGGAGACACTTGATTCCATCACCAAACTTGATTTGGTGACAGTGTGCCTGTATACCTCTGTTAGACTAGATACTTAACTTGAGATTATTAAAATTGGACCAAAATAAATCTTATGCTTTGTGTGTTTTTCATATTAAAGGTTTCACAGGCTCGTTGTTTTTGTGTGTAAAGCTTTTAAGTGAAGTATGAAAGGGATGTAGAGACAAGGAATTCTGCAACGTGGTGTTGTGCTTGTGTAGGAACAAAATGGCAGTAGCCTATTTAGGAGCAGCCACTTGTGGAGCAGCTTTTTCACTCAATGTGATGTTTTTAGGGGACACTCTACTCTTTTCAGAGCTGATAATGCCTGTATCAGTTCATCAGTAGGCTTTGGAAAGATTTAGAATTTGAAATGTGTTCTGTTTTTCAGTGATAGACTATTTATTTCTGTGCCTGTCTGGAATTTCTGCTATACGTGAGAAAATTATGTACTCTGATACTTAGTCACAAGTGAAGTGTATCATTAGCATTCCCACTATTCAGGTGATCATCTGTGCACTGCTTGATTTTTTTGTTTTGTTTTTTTTTATCTGTAAAATCTTTTCATCATGCAGTTGTTTGTGAGATATTTATTACAGGGATGTTTCAGTAATATCTTCTGAAAACACAGGTCTTAGTTTTTGGCACTTACTGCCGGAACTAAAATGAGAGCACTTGGGAAAGGGAGAGGTTGAAGGTGTTGGGATGTTGTATGAGATTTTCCTGTGTGAGAACTGTTCACTGAAAGCTAATTCAGGCTATCCAGTGAGGATTAGAACAGTCATTTAATTCCTAAAAAAAAAAAAATGTATGTAAAATATTTGAAAGCTATGACTTGAACAATGTACTTCCTCTTTTCAAAGCTAAATATATGTATTCCGATTCAGCAAAAAGTAGCAGGTCATTTTATGGAAAGCCTTTTGTATTACAAGTCAGTCTGTTTCATGACTTGAAACTTTTTGCCTAATCACTATTTTAGTCATCACTTCACTAAATGTCCACTTCAGGCCCCTAGACAGATGGAAAGACAACCTTACCTGCTGGATTGCCAGAAACAATGTGTGCCTCTGCCAGATGACTGCATTTCTGTTACTGCTGTGCTGTATTACAGAATGAATTAATTTGTGGTTTTCTGCATCTTCACGTTATAGACTTAAAATAAATAATAAAATATTTAGATGTTCCTATAATTCGGCAAATTTACTGTGATGTGATATGTGGGTTTTTATTGATGCGCAATTGATGTAGTCACTAAGAGATGCAAAGCTACAGGTTAAGCAACTGCCATGCCAGTTTAAGCATTGGTGCCTATTTTGTGTATTATAAGCATAGCATCAGGAAATTGTAGCATCTCTCAGCTTGTGAGTTGCTGTAAATCCTGCCATGTGGTTTGGGAGACATCCTCAGTCTTTCCATTTGAATGAAAAATACCTTTTCTATCCAAAGGATGTTGTGACCGTAAGCTCTTTTACTAGTTCTGTTTTTAGGACTTTTGCAGTCCAGAGCCAGTATTTGCCCCCGGTGCTTCTGTATTTTCTTCGAGACTCACCCTTAAGATTGGGTGAACTCTCTGACAAAATCAAGCAGATCCGTGAAAGTTATCTCATCTAAGATGCCTCCCAAAGTCCTGCTGCTGATTGTGACTAGGTGGATAGTGAATTCCTATTTCCCTTTCTTTTGCTTCATGCTTTTTCTGTCCTGTTTTTGTTTGCTGAAACAACTAATGTCTGTAAATTGTTGATACCCTCGTTTACTTAAAAGATCGTATTTTCTTCTCTTGAAAGACTGTGAAATATCTGTATGGTAATGTTTTACTGGTTAATTTTGAAGACCTTTTTCTAAAACCTGGAGCAGCATAATTCTTTGGAGGGAAGGAGAAGTTCTTAAAGCTACTTCTTATTTGGCAAAATGTCGTTAATCTGAACCATTTTAAGAATTCAGTGCTTTGTTTTCATGAAGCGACTTCCGGTGCCCCAAATCTGCTGAGGTGTTTGTTCACAGCCTTCTTAAGAGAGCAAGGACTTGTCCTCACATCTGTTGCTCAGTACTACTGTGCGTGAGGATGGAGTAGTGTGTAGCTTTGGAGGGGGGAGGGAGGCAAGGAAGGCCATATTAGTGCAGAAATTCTTCTTAAGCTACATGTTTGTTCTGTGTTGTCAAAGCTTAAATATTAGCAGTAGTTCTGGCAGAAACTAGAAGAATTGTTTTTGTCATTAGTACTTCTGTAAAGAGATAGTATTATTTTCTTTTGTAACCACTGTATCAAAACGTCCAGCAGTGATTTTTTTTTTTTAATATTTTTTTTCTGTGGAGGTGGAAAAAGAGTCTGAAATTCGTATGGGTTTCTGTGGACAGCTGTTTTATTCTGTATCCAGCATCAGGTCCTGTAGAGTCTTATTGTCTGTCATCTCCAGCTGCTTTGGCCACTGTCCACAGAAGCATTCAGTTCCTGCCATGCCCGCATACCAAACAGACGTATCAACCTCTTTTTATTCCATACCATGAACTAGAATGGAAGATGTTTGGAATTAGTCTGCTCTTTATGAATCCTTCTATAAAAGGATTACCTTGCCCATAGGAGACCATGTGTAGTGGTTTGCTCAGAGTGGTGCTTTGTCATCCCCAGTATGACAGCGTAAAGCCTTTCTGACAGCTCCTGTTGCATATGTGAGAAGAATCAGGAATTTCCACTGCTGCTTGGTGTCTCAGCTATGAGAAGTGTCTGTTTCTGAGAAAACAGTGATGCAGCTTTGGACCAAGACTTCGTGAAGAGATATGAGAAAGACGGTAAACTACAGTGATTCCAAAGTATATTTTTATCAATTAAAATATTTCACTCTAATATGAATGAGAGTACAAGCAGTCTTAATATACTTAGTTTGAAGTCTCACTTGGCTTCTTCCCAGGCAATTAATGTTTCAGAGTATTAGTCTAGAAAGCCAAATAAAACAAGATACAGCCTTCCTCAAAATGCTTGTTTCCAGTGGAAGTGAAAGAATGCAGAACTCAAAAAGAAATTATGGGTGATCAGGGAAAAAGAAAGTCTTCCCCTTTTTCACTAGTACTCTATCTATGGGTCGATTACTAAGATAAGTTAATATAGACCCTATTCCTTGAGCACCCTGGCATTAGTGTGCTACCAGAGAATGTGTCATTGATTGATTGATTTATTTAGTGCAGACCACTAATATTTAAAGGTGCTGTTGGCCTTTCTGGAAATCTGTTTACAAGTTTCTCCAAGGCAAACATATTAAATATGTTCCTGTAATTTAATTTACACCTATTTTGTTTCATCTGTATTTTTGCTTTTTTTAGTGGTGCTCTTCCATTATAATGGAAGTTTCAAGTCAGTTGAGTCCTGACTTGAAGAGACAGGAAAGATCCAGTCAAGATTCCTTTCAAATGTGTTTAGGACATAGGAATTTCAAGGGCTATTAAAAGAACCAGAGGACAGCCTGATGCCGGTAGAATGGTGCCTGGGAATACTAATACATTTTTGTACTGTTATTAAAATGCTCTGTGGTTTACAGAATGCCTTAGCAAAACGTGCATGTAGTGTGTCCCAGCATATATCAGGACAGCTTGAGCAGTATAGACTACCCCAAACTTGAATCTAAGGCAGATTTATACATTTCACCTTCAAAGTGAATCAGTAATGATAGCTTTGCGAAGAAGCTTGCTAAAGGTGTGTGTCCTTTTAGCCACACTGGTTGTTAGAGGTAGCAAATGTGGAGAGCTCTGGGTCCCAGGGGCAATGCCTTCTCTCCCAGCTAAATAGGTAAGTGCAAAACTGCTACGGTTCTGTGTCCCCCGGGTCAACCAGTAATGAGACTGGAGTTTATTGCCAATAGGTGTGCGTGCTTGCACGCACGCTCACATACAGAAGACGTGTATGCAGCTGCCCACGCAGATCAACAGAGACTCAAACCAGTGCTTTTGTTGGCACCCACATAAACATATGCAGAGCACTCAAGCAAGAAGTGCAGTCCCATCCTATTCCTTCTTCCCAGCTCCTCAGGATAGAAGTCACTAGTGGAATTTTCAGAAACCCACACACATGTTATATGGGCCACCCTAGTAGCCAGTTTTAAATGGTCTATGTAGTTGCTGAAGCTTTGACCCATTGATGTCCCGCAGTTGTTGACCCCTAGACCTGTGAGTTCCCGAGGTGTGTGTTTTTGCTCCAGTTTCTGGTACTTAAATCTCTTAACTACTTGCTGACCAGTCTGGCCTGAGGTTGCCTTGACTTCACACATATGTGGTGTGAAAGCGCATCCACAAAGAAGGCAGAAATAGGGTTTAGACACAATATAGAATAGACTGTTGTGGTCAAGGGCAGGGCTCAGTCAGACAAGTGCACTGACCATTTGCACTTTACCTGCCCCATTTATCCTTTCCCCCTGATGTTCCTTCCTCATGCACCTTTATCCCTGTCTTTCTCTGCCTCTAGTGCCCTCCCCTAAACGTTTCAGAATGTCTTGCATATTCTCACAGTCCCACGGTAGGTTTTACACAGTCCCGAAATGATATTCTTCCCTGCACCCCCTAAAGCAATAACCATTAGTCTTCAAGGTGGGTTTGGGGAGCAAGTTTTCTTCTTGACTCATCTTGGTGGATTTTCCATTGGGCAAATGTGGTCTAATTGATGGTGTTGGGAGTAGCTGGTTCAAATGCTCCATTTTCACTGATGAGGTTGTTAGGTTTTCTCTAGCTATTGTTTTTCTGCTGATTCTTGCTGGATCTGTTTCTATTATGATTGGCCTTTAGTCAGATAACCTAACACTGGTCTCCCAGGGACTCAGTAGCACTTATCAAAACTGGATCTGGGTCTGTTTGGATTTTTTGCTATCTGACACGGGCATCCAAATAATTGAGATCAGCTGAGGATACAAAATGCATAATGCCTTTTCTGCTGTTACTCAGTCTCATGGAAATTTAGTATTGCAGAGTTTTGTCTACTACTTAACTCCTATTCAGTTTATAGATCTATAGTTCTGGAAAGGAAAAGTGACGTATCTTCTTACAATGTGTTAAATATATACTCTATGCTTCGGACTCACACCTGCTGGAAATGTTAGGCTCATAGAGCTAATGAAGGCAAAGTTCAACAATGACCACAAGCAAGTAGTGCTGCTTACTCTGCTGAACTTTTGTTCTCTATGCTAGTTGCAAAACCCGTTGGAGGTGAGATAGCGCAAGGATGCGTGATACTAGTAAGGAGTTCTGGAGCGTAAACCAAGTCAGGCTGGACATCCCGCCTGTATGCATTCTGGTCCGGAAAAGTGCTGTCTGATAATACCAATCCAAAAATATTTCTTGGGCCAGTTTAAAAAAGGCAAAAAGCATGGGGGTTTTTTGGTTGTTTTTTCTTTTTTTTTTGTTTTTGTTTTGTTTTTTTTTAAAGGAGAGTAGCGTCTCAGAGATGGACGGGAAACACAGTGGTTAATTTGACCTGCAGGCATCAAGAGCTTGCTCCATTCCTTTGCAAGGTGGCTGAGCAGGGAAAAAACGTAGACCCTGAAGGCATATTAGCCAGTACTTGGCTATCTGACATCTGTATTCAGAAAACCTGGCATGTATTATTTCTACTAGAAGAGCCCAAGACCTCGCTAATACTTGAGGCTTTGCCAAGTTGCTTCTCTCAGGAAAAGAAATAGATTGTGATATGAGGGTTGTGAGATAATTTTTTTTGTGTGTGTATGTGCAGTCTTGTTTATTTACAAAGTGTGTAAACAGAATTCTGTTTGCTTGAGCAGCGTAGAAACAAAGTGCAACAAGCAGCTATTTTGCTGATGTTTTTAAGTCTGCCTGTTTGGCAAGTACTGTACTAAAAAAAAAAAATAAATCCCCTAAAACTTAAAAAAACCCAACACCCAAAAAACCCCATGCAACTCTCTCCTGAGATCACAGACACAGCATTTCTTGCCGATTTTTTTTTTTTTTCTCCTACTTAAAACACAGAGGCATATGTGACCTCAAGTTTCACCCAACTTCTATAATTTCATAATTGTTACTTGTAAAACTCTTAATTCTTCACACTTGACAGTCTGACTAGATTTGATGTGCAAGTGCTTTGGACAGTGTTCTTCTCTTTTCTTGTTTTTTGGCTGCTGTGTAAAAGAACTAATATTTCTTTTTTACTTGAACTATAATGAGAGTATTCAGCCCAACTGTCAGTCTTGATTGCAGCCAAATACAGAATTCTTTTAGAGAGCAGCTTGATCACAGACATTCTTTTTTTAGGATAACAGCACCATACCTAAAATACAACTTTCAAAACAAGTTTTTATGCATGCTATAATACCTTCATTCACTTTCTAGACTCTGCAGTTTGTTCCCAGGTCACGTTGTGTGGCATCTGAAGACTCCTGCCCTTTACTGCAAATAGCTCTAGTCAGGCCTTTCCCATGGACAGGTGTGAGCTGCTTTAGGATCTGTCTTCCCAGGCTTCTGCCAGGTCTTCACTGGGCTTCTCCAGGGCAAAAGTACTTTGATTTAGTCCATCCTGATTGATTTTGCAGGTTTTTGTGGTGTGTTGTGTGTTTGGTTTTTTTTCTTCAAAATTATTACTTTTCTTCTCTATAAGTCTTACTCTAGGTTGTCACATCATGCTTCATCACGCTGCTCCATTGGTCTAAGCTTGTATGAGTCAGCTGGAGCTGACATACATGTTGTCGTCCTTAATGCCTGAAAACTGTTGAGGTTCATGACTGGCTTTCTGAATTTCTTCTAAGACCTTACTGTTTTGTCCACAGTTAGCAGTTCAGAGAGATTTTCAGAGGTGTTCAACACTTGCCTGGATGCAGTCCGGTGTAGTGTGCTCTAGGCAAGCCTGCTTTGGCGGAGGAGGGTTGGACTTAGATCTCTGGAGGTCCCTTACAGCTCCAACAGTTCTGTGATTCTGTGATTAAGACAAAAGTCATCAATAAGGGAAGTATTTGTTGTTCATCATATCTCCTGGCTATTTTAGAAGCATGTACTATTCCTGCATCTTAATTTCTGACACACTGACTTATTCATAGTTAGTTATGTTTTTCACCTATTAAACATTCAGGAGCTTCTAAAGTAAGATTTGGGCTGGGAAGGGGGTTGTTTACTTATTTATGATAAATTCATAGCCTTAATTGTGGCCAAGTAAGCTTTTTACTGAATTATATTAATGATGCGATGCAACACCTTCAACACACGTGAGTAATATACTTGTCGTATGCTAAGTAATACAGAAACTTTCCCTTTTCTTAGGCAATCTTGTCTTTGTTCACTGGTAACAAAACCATCACTTTGGCTTCTGTGGCAACAGCTGTGGGGTAATAACTGGGCAAACTTTAACAGTTTTTTCGTAATTATACACCTAGTAAATTGTTTTTACCTGTGACTTCGAATCATAGAATTATCTAGGTTAGAAAAGACCTTCAAGATCGAGTCCAGCCATTAACCCTACTTGACACGTCCATTGCTAAACCATGTCCCTAAGCACCATCATCTCTACATGACTTTTAAACATGGCCGCTTCCCTGGGCAGCTTGTTCCAATGCTTGACAACCCTTTCAGTGAAAAAAATTCTTCCTAATATCCAACCTAAACTTCCTCTGGTGCAACTTGAGGCCATTTCCTCTTGTCCTAAAAGAGTATCTTTAGGACAAAGACTTGTACCTTTTAGGTTGATATCGGCCCATTCTAAGTAATAGAATGCAAACTGCAGATACTCAAAACTACAAAAACCACTCAGCTCATGGATAGGAGTTTGCCAGCGAAACTTTATTTTTCCATAGCCTCCTTTGTTTTTATAAAAAAATGTTCTATCTTTAAATGAAATGAAAGCGTTACATGTAAATAGAGATATGTGAAAACTAATTCTGAGTGTAATGCGGTTAGCTGTCAGCATGGATATTGGTGCACAAAGATTTACTTGTAAAATACGCAACACTGTTTTTGTTAGGATAGGCACATGATAATAATTAGTGGGCTACAGCCATTTTTATACAAATGTAAACCTCGGTGATTTATATTGTGCGTACGGCAAGCATTTGATATTGTCACCCAGAATGTTGTCTCCTGTTTTTTTAGTCCCACCTGCATGTATTTTGTGTCCCCTGTTGATATTGTCTCTTGCCTTGATTGGTTAGGAGGATCACAGGATACAGGACATCAACTTATATTCTAGCTTTTTGAGGACTGCTGGTAGCCTGCTGTATGACCTAGATACTGAAGAATGAGTAGGCAATCAAAAAAGAAAATAATTCTTGCTAAGTAAGAATGATTTTTTTTTTTGGAAGCAGGATTATTCGGAATTCTTGGAGAAAGATACCGACAGGATTTTCATATTCTATCTGTAGAGTTCAGTCAACAGACTGCTTTGGGGGATTACGAAAAGTATTTCTTATTTTGACTAATAATATTTATTTTGTTTAAAAATATCATTGAGATGATGAACTAAAAATTATGTTCTGGAGCATGCCTTTGCATTAAGTTTTTTTTCAAAGCCATATGTAAGCCGATCATGATGAGGGGTTTAATTGATGAGAGGAGGGAAGGTATTGACATATGTGCTTTTAATATATTTTTTTTTCAAATAATCTAGTCCTATTAAGATCAAGTCTTCTTGAGTTGGAAATCAAAGTTCTGTGACGTAAAATGTAAGTGAAGGTTGAGTCTTAATGTTTCTTTCTAGTTATTTTTTTGGCATGTTTGTTACCATTTTTAGCCTTCAATCCTATATTTTCATAATAATACAAAGGTCTGCTTTCAATTACAGTGTTATTTCACTATGTGTAATAGAAATTGCTAGAATGTCAGTGAAATACAGAGAGGCTTTCTTGTGCCAGATTGCAGGATTTAAATTGCTGTTGTGTAGAGGTGTGAGTGTTGTTGACAAAGTTGTCAGTGGAGGTAATTTGTTCGAAGTGAATCACTGAACTGGTTAGGAAGGTGAAAACTTGAGAGTTAGTAAGGCTGCTTGTATTTTGTGTGTTGGTTTGACTTCAAAATGCAAATTTTAAGAGAAGAGACAATTCCTACAAATCATGAAATGCACTATTTATGTTAAGCTTAAGGGGCAAAAAATTTTATGAAATACAAGGAAGAATAATATTTTTACTATTCAGTAAATATATTCTTTGTCACTATCTTTTTTTCTTAATTTTATGGGTGTCATGCTTGGCAAATAGGTCTAGATATTGCTAGTTACTGTTCCAGTGTTGTTGACATGACTAGTTTAATTTTTCCAAAATCTCTTGAATGTCCTGTGTTTTTGCTTAAATCATGTTGTACGGTGCTTAGGATTTCTTTTTTATCTTTGTTTGGTTGATTTTTTTGGTGGTGGTGGTTGTTGTTTTGTTTGTTGTTTTTTAAAAATCATTTTAGTCGATTGCACATTGTTGTATCAGGTACTTCAGAACAGTTCAAGCTCATGTTGAACTGGAATCTGTAAACATAATTAAGATACTAGTGGTGTTATGGTGTGATTAGGTTTGTAAAGGATATAAAGACAAAAGGGAGCTGTTTTATTCACAGGAGGTACTAACATCTCTTTGGTTGTGTGATTGTGATCTGCCTGTTTCTAAGTTTTCTTTCAAACAATTTGATTTTTCTTAAAGACTGGGATTCTTAGTGTGAAAGATGCATATGTTTCTTCTGAACAGAAATGACTAGTGGAAGATGTGATATGTATACACTCTGAAGAGAAGGACTTTTTTTTCCCAGTTTTTGCTTTTTAGAAGGAATGAGACTTCAGTTTTGAGAAATTATGCTTAATGGTTTCCTATAAAGCATAAGTAGAAAGATACATGTAAATGCAATATATCTTCCAAAATTTCTTGCATATTTAACTTAGTTGAGTATTTCTCACCCTTCTTTAACAAAAGGTGCTGATTTTAAAATTAATCTGGACTTCTCTTGTACTTGTTTAAAAGAGTCTTAACATTTCAGTATTGTTTTGTTGACTATTTTTTATCCTAGTCCCCACTGTTGTACCTGCAGTTTGCAAACACTAAAGCATTAGCTAAAAGAAACAGATGCTGACTGAGGCTGGTAAAACTCTGATTTCAGTGAGCTGTATTAATTTGTACCCACATTAATGGTAAGTACCTGTCTCCATGTTGTACTGCTGTTTCCAGGTTGCTTTTACTTAGGTTCATGATTAACATCCTTGCCCGAGGAAGGCTTGATGCATCTCCCTCCAGGACTCTTTCAATAACTGCATTTGAAGTGTCCTTAGGGTTTTAGGCAGAGGACCAGAACTTGTTACTCTCCCTGAGGATCTGCTGTGTTGTGTCTGAAGTGATGCCAGCCTGTGACAGCCAAAGCAAAAGGCCTGTGATTATCAGTGCTGTTGTAGCCATTCTGCTTTAACTTCTAGGCCGTTTTGTTCGTTTGTGCAACCGGTCTCATTTTTATTTCTGTATGTTGTGTATGAGGTTACAGATCAGAGAGGGACTAAGGCACAGTTGTGATGATTCTTTACAATTTTTACCATACTTTGATTTATTACTTGGTGTAGCTTGTGCTATCTTGGAATTTTTTGATGTTACAATGGCAAATAACACTTGTTCTCCAGCTTTTTGCAGGTACTCGCTGTGTGTGTCTGCACGCCCATAACAAGCTGAGCAGAGGAGTGTGAGGACTGCCCAGTTAATGTGACAGTGCTGCTGCCCTGCTGGGGTCTACTGTAGATTTACTAGGGATTCAGTCTCTGGTAGTACCTAGATTAAAGATGGATTAATTCTGGATATAGTATTAGTTGAGCACATGCCTTTTCTGTTCACTTTCCTACAGGAAGGCCGATTTCTGGCACAGAAAGGAGTATCTAGAGAGCTAGTGATATCTTGTGCCATCGCAGCTGTCTTCTAGGTGGTTATTTCCTGGATTTCCGGCTGGCAAATTCTGTAACAGGGTTTTGGTGCTGTTGATATGACAATCTTACCCAGATTCTTTATGCTGCTCACTGACCTACAAGGGATAAATACCTCTTGTATATGGTTCTGTGAGAAGGGCTAGCTTCAGCCTGTCAGTTCTGCAACTGAAATGAGCGGGCTTACCACGACTTTTTCACTTGCGCCAGTTTTCATCTCCCCTCTGCCCCCTAAAGTTTTCCACCTCAGTGAGCTCAGTTAGTTCACAGGGGCATCAGATAAGTAAGAGCCTGCGTGTTGGATGGGAGCAGAGAATGTGTGAGCAGGACAGTAATTGTATTTACCACGAGCTATCAAGGTGGTTGGTTGGTTGGTTGTTTTGTTTGAGTTTTTTTAGCGTAACATTATTTATGTTTAAAGCTTCGCCTAGGATTTCCTTGTGCTTGTTCTAAGACAGCCATAACACTTCAGCACTGTTTTGTGGACTCGTTTTATTGTAGTCCTCACTATTGTAGCTGCAGTTTGCAAACGTTAAACCATTAGCTAAAAGAAAATGTTGCAATTCAAATTTTAGAATTTAACAGAAATTTTGACAAAAAAAGAGTACATTGATCTAGATGAATGCTTGTTTGTTTTATACAGGAAGAATATGACATGTCTTTCAGTATTTTTAATAATGAAATGACTAAAAGTTTGTGCATAATTCCACATAACTGAGTTATTTAGGAATCCTTCTGATGTCTGCCTGCTACGTAAGCAAAGATTTCTTTCATCTTAATGATTAGATAGTGAGATTTTCAGACCAACATACTGCTTGGATATTTTCAGTTTAATGTACATTAAAATGAAACGGTAAGAAGAAAAATCATCAAGTATTCCTCAGTCTATGGTTCCTACTTAGAAATTACAGTCAACTTGAAGATTGATGTGGAAAAAGAGCTCGCCTACAAAGCGCAGACTCATTTGCTCTCCTAGAGCCTGATCACCCAGCTTCTTCCCCTTTGGGGAGATGAAAGTTGAGATTTCTGGGAGTCTTTTGCTGGATCCTGGGTGTCTGATAGGAACATCACGAGCATGACATTTTATCACCTCTCTCTAAAAGCGGCTAGGATAGCTTGCTATCCTTGCATTTTGATAGTCTCTGGTTTTATAGTCTTTCTTCAGCATCAATAAATCCAGCATCTTTTTTATCTTCTGTTTCACAGATCAACAGCAGCAATTAATCTGTGTGGTGTAAGACATTTAATTTCTTGTCTCGGGAGTTGTTACTAACAGCAGTGGAACCGTTAGGCTTTTAAAGCATTCTGGTTTTGTTTGACAGAGTTTTGAAAATATAGGCATTGATATTTTAAAAAACTGTAAGGTGCAGCAGTGCCATCACTGGGGGGACGCATGTTTTGGGGACGCATCGCCTATTTGGGGAACGATAATTATCCTATAGAACAGGGGCTTGATCATGTGAATGGAAAGAGTGGAGGAAGGCTGCTGTTAGTATCTTATCTATGGTCTCACATTGGCTATGGAAGTGAGATTTCCGATGGTGATTTAGTTTAGCTACTAGCATGGCATTTTCACCTATGAGGATTTCATGTACAACACACCTGCGATACGTTGCCTCTGTAGTTCTAAAAATGAAAATATTGCTGAGGCAAGGTATTGGCAGTCCTACTAGAATTCATATCAAGTAACGATGTCTTCACAGTACAACATCCTCCTTAATGTATTGTACATGGCAACAGGTAAGTTATCTGTGGAATGAGAAAAGGTATTCTGATCTGTAATCAATACTATAGCTTTTTAAGACCCATCTGGGAGTGGAAAATTCTTCTAAATGCTAGCCCCAGTTCAAGGGTAGCATTTTAAGAAGAGTTTTCTGAATTGAAAGAGCAAAAAAATCCTAGCGAAAATCCCCTAGAAAATTATGTGTGTATTTGCCCATTTCAGTGATCTGAGTACATCAGTCAGGAGGTGGAGATCTAAACGCCATCAAAGATTCATTTCAAACATGAAAGCACCCACTACAGGCCATAACAACTGTTTCAAGTTTATTGTGCCCAAAACCTGTTATGTTTTTGTTGCAGGGAAGATATCCGAACTTTAAAGTTAGAAGAGTACATTGCAAGACCATGCTAGTATGAAAAGACATTTGATCTAAGGCTTAGTAACCCCAGGAGACAGGGCTGCCTTTTTGGTAGTGCAGTTTGGAGGTAGGAAAAGAATATTTACAATTCACCGAGCCTTTGATAAGGCGACTTAGGGAGGATGATGGTATTTGGTCTCTCTGGAACAGTTTAAAAGCAGGAGGAACCTGAGAAATTATGGTTCAAATAGCAGTGACTAAAAATACTGCATAATTCAGTTTCATTCTGAAAAGAAAGACAACACCCTCCAAAGGAACTCTGTTAATAGAGTAAAACATAAGAGCTTTCTACCTACCTCTCGCAAACTGTCTCAACTCAAAGTAGAGAGAATATTCATCTTTATAAAAATTTCACTCATTTATAGATTCTCTACATTATTAAAGTCAACATCTGTTCAAAAATGCTTTGTTTCTTCTTTATCATAATTTTATCATACTGAATGTCCAATTAATCAGCTCATTAAGACTTAAGGATGGTAGTGATTTTTCAATACAAGGCCATCTGTACTGCACACACTGAGAGTATAAAGATTCACATGTGTATGTGTGTATATATAAATACATATATTTGTTTCAGTGTTCTTACAGGAAAATGTTGGGGTGAATCACCCAGCCTTTTTGTAACCTCAGAGGTTGATACTGGTCCATAATGATTCACATGGATTTACCCTTTAAACCGTTTGTCCTGTACATGCTACTGCAAAGTTTTCAAGGTTTGTGTGTCAGACTTCCCGGAGGAGATACTTTATATTGAAAATGCACATCAGGAGCACAGTTTTGCAGTTGGCTTATGCTGATGTTTAAAGTCTTATGTTATCCCCAATACTGCTTCTGTTTTTCTCTAGTGGTGGCACTGGTGCTTTTGATGCAGTCACTTATCAACATTTCATCAACCTGAAAATTGCCACAGAGAATGGGAGGATGTTTTCATCTGGGTTGGGGAGCAACATAAGCATAGTGGCCTGAGCAGAAATACAGGCAGAATAAAGGCTTGGAAATAAGCAAAAGGCAGGACAGTCCCTCTCACTGGAAGTATCAACTTGGATCAGCCTAAGTCAGTTGTGAAACTGGACTCTGACAGTGTCTGAAGAGATAGTTCTAATAAAAGATCGCTCCGAAGAGATATCATGTAACAGCAAATCCAGGAGTTATTAGCGTTGAAATAAGTGATCCGTCTTGTGTGCAGCCTTACCCACATCATCTTACCTCTGCATTTGCACTCACTTTGCAGCTTGCCTGTTATGTGTCAGCTTGTTAGAACAACGTCCTAAAGAGATGAGTAAACGAGTGCTAGAGCTGGTGGAGAGGGCAGGGCTGCGTGCCCATGGCTATGAGAGAAAGGAGCAGGACTGACTCACAATGACCAGGAGCTGTCAGGTTGGCTCTGTACATCTGACAGAACCACAGATCTGCTCTCAGCCCCAGGAAGAGGAGTGGGAGATTAGCCCCCGTCACCAAAAAAAGCAAGGAAGGGCAGGTGATGACTTCTTCCTTCTTCTGCTGTGCATTTTCTTCTGCTGTTGTTTATTCTGCATTGTATCTTACATCAGCGATATGACCCGTAGCTCTTCTGTGCACTACTTTTAACTTGTAAGACAGAAATTGTAACCAGTTTTGTGTGCTTTGGAGATTTTTTCCCTGGATTTAGTGGGAGAGGAGTGTGTGTCTGGAAACAGGTGAAAAAAAATTGGAGTAGGGAGCGTGACTTCCTGCTATTGTAATGTTATCTGATTGTACTGATTTGTTCTGGGTAGTAAAATGGAGGGGAAAAAATCAGAAAAAAAACTTTTACAAGAGGGAGATAATGTACATAAAAGTCCAATAAATGTAAAATGAAACTGATGGGGGAAAAACCTTTACACCTAGTGATGGGATCTTGTGCAATCATTATCAATATTGGAAGAGTACTGGATCCAGTAAAGCCACAGCTGAATACTGTAATAGGACTGTAAGTAGAGCATTGAGAACTATCAGAAAAGGAAGCATGATCAGTGCATAAATAAGCAGTGTCTTATGCTTAAAAAGGGCGATCAGTGCCTGCTTGACATCTCAGAAAGAATATAATAAATGATGGAGAGACATGACATGGGATTTATAAAATTGTGAGTGACATGAAAAGTGTCAATAATATAAAAAATTTTCACTGTTTCTTGCAGGCAGTTTCTGAATAAACAAAAGAAAATTATTCTTCAAATGCGGGCAGTTAAGTGTGTGACAGTCCTTGCCACAGGATGTTCATGTTAAATTTTCATCGTTTCAAGAGGTGACTGAACAAGTTTATAAAAAAACACTTTACTGAACAGTGTTAAATACAAAGATCCTATCTATGGCCTGAGAAGTTGGTGTGGCAAATTGTTACAAACTGAGCCAGTGTTTGGTTTTTGTCACGTGTTTGATCGTTCCTGTACTCTTCCCAAGATGTCCTCTTTCAGCCTTCATTGACAGTAGGATAGTGGGCTAGATGTAGCTTTGATGTGGCTCAGTGTGGCTGTTCTGTTAGCAGAACTCAAAGTACCTGTGTGTATTGTCAGGTTTTATCTTTGAGAAGACTGAGTTGTAACGTGAAGATGTCCCAAGTAGATGTAGACTTTTTTTTTTTTTTTTTACTGAGTGCTAATGTACCATACTTGGCACTAATAATTTTTGAACTTTTCAGGTAAGGAAAAAAATTTTTTGAAGATAATTATCAGCAGTTGCCTATTTTTATTTCTCTACAGATAGAATACCAGTTGTGCTGTTCTACATTAAAATGGAAGAACTTTGGTTAAATCACATATACAAGTATTGAGTGTTGTGATTTTATGGGACGTTTTTATAAAACTTGGTCAATGTAGATCACTTAATAAAGTCTCAAATCTGTAGATGAGAAATGAAGGGGTGTGTGTGTGGAAGTGATCAGTAGTATATAGTAAAAATCATAAAATCAGTATTCTTTTTTTAGAAAATAATTCTCTTACAGTCCTTTATTGTAAAGACTGTTTTTAAATGGTGAATAGTAAGTTGTTGAAGCCATTTCAGGTGCTAAGCAAAGGCTGTGACTATTTTCTCTTTAATTATTATCAATTTGAACATGCTTTATACAGAATAAAGAAGAAATTAACTTGTACCTTATTTTTGAAATGTATACAGAAATTATGAAGGTGTTCTGGACGGTTCCCCTCCTACTCTCCAAGATGTTTTTGATACTCTCATCCAGCTTTTTGCATCTCTTAAATAGCATTTCAAGTCTGGTATCTTCCCTGCTTTGCTGCAGGTTTTTTGCCCGAGTCAAAGTTTCAATTAAAGTGGCAAAGTTGTTGAATCCTTATCAAGGCAGACTGAGGTGGAGCAGACAAAACAGAATAAAACCTCACGTCTCATTTCGATTCTTAGATTCGTCATCCAGAGTGTTTCTAAAGTCATAATCACATAATTCTTTTAATCACCTACAGAGTCTTCTAACATAGATGGTAGTTTAATGTCTTAAGTAAGAACAAGCAAGAAAAATACTTAAATTTTGAAACTAAACTTTACAGATTTTCAGACTTTGTAAAGAACTTGTAAAGGGAGGGTGTGTAATCCTACAGCTTCCTATTTTTAAAGGTACTTTTGGTTTTGGTGTGGTGGTGGTTGTTGTTTTTTTGGGGAGGTGGAGTATTAGTTTTGTTTAGGTTTTTTTTAGGCAATATACTGGTAAATAGGTGCAAGACAATTTTTGGTGACAGTAGGAAGTGACAGTAATTACAATATACATGACATAGATGCAAGATCATGGGGTTCACACAAACCTGGACAAATTTTCAGTACTTACCTGCTTTTGTGCTTGCTTTATGTATGCATGATATGCATTTTATATGCATTTTTAGAGAAGTAAAAAGTCTGGAAGTACGTACAGAATCAGTGAAATCATTACAGTGTTTTGGAGTCTTCCTTTGATGTGTAGAGAACCAAAGCCAGAACATTTTGTTGTGAGAAGAATATTAGTTCTTGGAAAATTTCAGTTCTGTTGTCTTAATAATTTTAACAGTTAATAAATCATAGAATTGTCAGGGTTGGAAGGGACCTTAAAGACCATCTAGTTCCGCCCCCCCCCTGCCACGGACAGGGACACCTCCCACTAGATCAGAGCCCCATCTAACTTGGCCTTAAGAACTTACAGGGATGGGGTTTCCACCACCTCTCTGGGCAACCTGTTCCAGTGTCTCACCACTCTCATGGTGAAGAACTTCTTCCTAACGTCCAATCTAAATCTTCCCTCCTCTAGTTTGGATCCATTCCCCTTTTTCCTGTCACCACCTAACATCCTAAAAAGACCCTCCCCAGCTTGCTTGTAGGCCCCCTTCAGATACTGGAAGGCCACAAGAAGGTCTCCTCGCAGCCTTCTCTTCTCCAGACTGAATAACCCCAACTCTCTCATCCTGTCTTCCCAGGAGAGGTGTTCCAGCCCTCTGATCATCCTCGTGGCCCTTCTCTGCACACAGTCCAGCACGTCCATATCTTTCTTGTAATAGGGGCTCCAGAACTGGACACAGTACTCCAGGTGGGGTCTCACAAGAGTGGAGTAGNATGTTGTGCGTGACAGTGTGGAAAGCTTTGCTCAGGTCCAGGTAAATGCGGTCTGTTGCTTTTCCCTTGTCCATTGATGTTGTGACCTTTTCATAGAAGGCCACCAGGTTTGTCAGGCACCATTTGCCCTTGGTGAAGCCATGTTGACTGTACCCAATCACTTCTTTGTTATTCTTCTGCCTCAGCAGTGCCTCCAGGAGGATCTGCTCCATGATCTTACTGGGCACAGAAGTAAGACTGACTGGCCTATAGTTCCCTGGATCATCCTTCTTTCCCTTTTTGAAAATGGGGGTTATATTTCCCCTCAAGGCTTAATATTAATGGCTTTAGGTTGCAAAACTTCGACTCTCTATTCAATCTTTTGCTTCTGTTACAGTTGAGAAGTTTCAAGCTACCATATAGCCTGTTCCTACAGATAAGTGGGGTCCATTTATAATTTAAATAGATTGAAGTGCTGCTTTCCTATTTTCTTAACTGGTACAAAAATTCCATTCCCTGATTCTTACACACGGTAGCTGGCATCACATCTACTTTGTCATTTCTGTGTGTTTCAGATCTCTGTGATGGTTTCCCAGCTTACTTTCCATCTCTCTCACAAGTATTTCACTAGAGTCTCGCAGGTTAACTTCAGTCTTCTTTTGCCATAGTGCTGCCATAAAATTTTTGCTTCCATCTGCATATTAATTTATTTACTGAAAGCTACAAGCCATGTTCAGTGATTCTGTGTTTATCTAGAAGTTTAACAGTATTTTAAAATGTTGAAAATGTCCCTTGTATAAAAATAAGTTATACCTCTCTCATTTTTATAGCAAAATGAGAAGGCACTTTTATAAGGTTAGGCATGGAACTGTGACACCGTTCAGATTGGTGACAATCTAATATTTTCCTTGGAAAATGCTGATTTGTTCTACTCATCTTTTTTGCAACATCTCAAAAATTCAACCAAAAAAAAAAAAAAACATGATTTCTGTAAGCATAAGATTCCTTAAAATCTTCTTCACAAGTTTTTAATGCTCTTGATACTTCCTTTCTTAGTGAAATATGGTATTAATGCAACCCATTTTAGTGTCTGTAAAGGCAAAACCAGTATCTCAAAAAATTTCAATGTTATAACTTTATTTATGCTTTCTTGAACCCAGACTTGTTTGGGAATTTGGATTTAAAAGATGTGTAAGTGAGAAATAGCATAGCCAAGTAAAAGAAGGCCTCTGTGACGTTGTGTAGAAACCCTAATACAAAGCTTTGCTATTTGTCGGGCCCCTGCGGTTGGGAGCTGTGTGAATGCTGGCTGTGCCTCTTGCACGCTTTTCTCCACGCTTGACAGATACATAGATTATGTGCTTCCTTTTTTTTCCTTCTCTTCTGGGAAGGAAAGTCAAAGTGCATTACTAGGACAAAGATCAGTTGTAATTAAACACTAGAAATAAATATTTAGCAAATCTTTGCCTTGCACGTCACTTCCATTTTTCTCGTCTGGATTTTTATGTATGTTAATAGTTCCTTATAGTTGCTAAGAATTAGAATACACCTTCATCACTATGTACATACAGCACACCCACCTCTCAGTCTATTTTAAAATTTGTTTTTAAAATCTGAATGATGGTACATGAGCAGTCCTCAAGAGTAAGATTGTCTTCAGCCAGACCAATTTGCAGTTTTGAAACCAGGTGATATAACTTTGTGTTTAGATTACCTGGGGAATTGTGTAACTCTGGACTGCAGTTTCTTTCTTCTGCCAGAAGGGAGAAAAAATATCCTCATAAAAATATGATTGAATTAACTATGTTTCATTAGACTTTTTCCTCACAAAATTCAAGGTTATTTTTAGCTCAGTTTTTACACAGACTACTCTGTAGGGTTGTTACGAAGGGTCTCCTCTCAGAGTCGGCCCACTGGCTGTTAGACTCTGCAAGTGGTGTTCGATTTTAACGAGAACTCTTGATTTTTGGAGAGAGTACAATGTATTGACAAGTGACTTAAGCTCCAGGCTTTGCTAGGTATTAGTGTACAGACTAATTCAGTAACTCTATCCATGTCCAGACAAAGCAATGATCCTATTTCTTAAGAGAGAACTTTTTTTAAAATCTAAGGACAAAGTAAGAGTCCAAGTTGGATGCCTTCACATTACATTTGAGTAATTTTCTTGCTGCGGTAGTTTCTCTCCCCTCATTTTGTAATTTAGGAAGGGAAAGAGGCTGTAATACAAGCAGTATTCAAAAGTCCTCGGCTTTTTATGTTCAAAGATGACTTCTCCACTTTTCTGCTAAAGCTTCCCGATTGTGCTGACAAGGGTGCCAATGCCTGTAATGGTTTGATGTTACCGCATGGGCAGAGGTACAGCAGCAAGGCTTTTGGGGGACTTTAGAGTGCAGTGGGGTGAGCTTGCGGCGTGTAGCTCAGGCAGGCTGTGCCCGCTGTACTTGAGGATAGCTGTGCCTAGAGCTGGCTGTACTTTACAGTGTGTACCTTCTCAGGCTCTTTCATCCGTACCATGCTCTTCCAAAATTCATGGGACCCGATGCCAGAGAGCAGTGTGGAGATCTCACCCTGCAGAATGCGGTGGACGTGCTAGTGAGCAGGGAATGGAGCTGAGCCCAAGGGCAGCAACAGAAACACAGCAGCCGGCCTGCTGGAGTGGTCTTCCTGTAGTGAATGCTGTGGTGGTGTTCTGGGGCGATTGTCGTCGAGGAAGTGCTGAAGGACACATAATAGAGAAACAGATGAAGTCAAATCTGCAAGCCTTTAGCTGAAGATTCCTGCATTGTGTGTGTGCAGAAGGATCATTGCTAGAAGTACATGTTACTGCTCAGTCCATCATCTGGGTGGATGTAGGGCTACCAAGAAGGTGGTTTTCTGAAATAGCTTTGATATACAAACCATTGACGTTGCCAGATATCTTATGCTTTTATTAGACCAAATGAATTAGAAAAGGTAAGCTCAGAGCTTTTTCTCAGCTTTAACAAGAACCAACTTACTGTCAGTCTTGATGAAAAACTCTGAGCCTGACTGCTAGTCTGCTTTTCATTCTCGGTATTGAACTATTTACTAAAAGATTTTTGCTGTTCTTGGTAATCACAGAATGTTAGGGGTTGGAAGGGACCTCAAAAGATTATCTAGTCCAACCCTTCTGCCAGTGCGGGAATCTAGAGTAGGTCACACAGGAACGTGTCCAGGCGGGTTTTGAAAGTCTCCAGCGGAGGAGACTCCACAACCCCTCTGGGCAGCCTGTTCCAGTGCTCTGTCACCCTCGCTGTGAAAAAGTTCTTCCTTACATTTACCTGGAACCTCCCATGCTCCAGTTTGCACCCATCATCTGATGATGGCCATTATTTCCTTATATCTTTAGGCCTTTACAGCTCTAATAGCACCATGGTGCACTTGGCAGTGAAGACTGAGTCCTATAGCAAATGCTGAGTGACTTTGAGGAATCTGATTTTGAGGTTCAACTATCCATTTAAAGTTTTCGTGAAATGGTTCTTCATCCTGCCATTCAAGATAACTTGTGCTGTTTTACCTATCAAATTATTTGCAATGTTTCTGAAGTGTTGTAACTTAGGTGGAAAAAACAAAGAAGTTTTAACTTTTTAAAGATTTTTTTTAAGTTTAACTGCTGTTTGTGTTACAGTTTAGAGTTAAGTGTTTTTGAAGCATGACCTACCATGATCTTTGAAGTTAAGTTGACAGAAGTTGACAGAAGAGTGTGCCCACATCTATGAGCTTTCGGTGCAGGTTAGACCCTCTGTTCAGGCTTGTTTTGATTTAATACAGTCCCTGCCCTGCGAGGAATGAGGGCACGTTCTGCTGGTTTGAAAGCAGACTTGCAAAACTGTCACTTGCTGTTCTTTTCATACCTTCTTGTGGCAGTAGTTTTTAAAATTTACTGGCTTTTTTGCATGCTTTTTTTAGGAGAGTAGTTCAGCAAAACGTGGCCTCCTTTGTTTTGGACTGGTTATTTAGCTGTAAAAATGGGATGTTCACATCGTATTTTTAAGAAAATACATTTTTTTTAAAAGTTAGTTTCTGTTTTCAGTTTTTTGTTTGTTTTTTTTTTTGTATTCCTCCAAAGACCCAGATTCCAGATCTATTTTCAGTAGAGGGAAAATAGGGAAGAACACTTTGTTTGTAGCCATGTTCTCTTTTTGACCTTGAGCATTTAACTTCTTTCAGAGGAGTTTGAGTAGTGTCACTTAATGCAGCAGTATACTTGATACCACAATTATTACGTATCCTTTTCATTTCCGTTATAAAATTATTAGTTTTACTTAAGCTTATGCAAGTGCACAGTAAAGAAAAAATGCAATAAAAATTCTGAGAAGTTCTAAATCTAGCATATTTATGTGGGTCAGTTGGGCATAGTTCCTAATCATTATTTGATCCTAGATAGAAGGAAGCAGACAGAAGAGCTGTTACTTTATTTTCAGCCATCAGCTAAATAAAACTACTGTGTTTCTAATACCTGCGTTTTTTAGATAGGTTACTTGGTAAATTGTGGGGATGTTAGTAAGTGTTAGCTGTTTAGACAACTTGTTCATTTTCAGAATTGTTCCTTCCTGTGAAAGAATTGCTTCCCATGAGTGAATTTCTTTAAGTCTCTTTCAAAGAGCAGAGTAAATTAAGTTAAAACAAGCAAAAAAAGGCACCCCAAACCCCCCCCAAAACCACATGAGAGCACTGCAGACATTGTAGGGTTTTCTCTACATCTATATCCATAAACCTTTTTTTAGGCATGGAATCATACGCTCAGTTATTTAGCCTTGCAGAACTGTCACAAGCTGAGGGGGGGAAAAAAAGAATTCTAGAAACTCATTTCACATATGTTGCTATGGCAATTCTTACGCATTCTCTTATGCATTAAAAAAAAAAGTATGGCTTTGCAGACCTTACCTCTTCCCTTGTTTCTATCCTGGTGATGGAAACAAGGCAGCCTGCACTTGCCTTTCAGGTACTAACTCAGTTTACAGTGCCTAATGTATAGGAGAATGCTGTATCTGGGGTAGAGTACATGCATCTAAGTTCTGTTTTTCTCTGAAAAATGAATAAACTAAAAAAAAAATAATCTAAAAATTAGTGAAACTACAGTAAGTAGAGCATAGGAAGTAACACAGTGCAATGAGCAAGTTGTTTTCCAGTATTTCCAGTTTTTCCAAAAGAACCATTTCTGCAGAAATATGCAGCCTGACCTCTTGTGTTTGAGTTCTAAATTTAAAAGAAAATCCTTCCAAAGCCAGATGCGTATATACAAATAACAAGTAAGCTGAGGAAAACTGAAAGCTTTGCATTTCCCGCAGACCTGTTTTCAGGTATCTTTCTGTGTTTCTTGGAAGGCATCTGGAATAATGTTTCACACTGCAGTTCTTAAAGCCCTACTCCCGGATTTCATATGACCCTAAAATCCTAGATTTGTTTTGTAAGGAGCAAAAAATATTTTTTTATTCAAGTGTGAAATCTGTCCACATATGTTTTGCATTGCACAATAATAGCAATGCAAATTACTGCTATGTTTCTTTAAAATAATACCAGCAGTTTTGCTCCTGTGGTTTCTAGTTTCTGAGAATTTCCTTGACCTAAATAAAATTCTGTTGCAAAATTTAAGGATGCTCTTGTCATCTATGGAATGAGTATAATTATCTTTCACTTTCATTATATCTGACAGAACTGTGCTAAAACTCTTCTTGAGCCTAGAAATCATGAGGTGGCTGTGTATCAAATCTGTTTGGGGTTTTTTGAAAAGGAAAAAAAAAACAACCCACAACAAAATTAGGCATGTTTTGAAACATCCTGTTTGGGTGCTGTGTGTGCATTGTATGTATATGTGTTCTGACATTTTAATTTCATTACCATACGCACAGTGATACTGTGTTCCGATACTTCCTTTTCACTTTATTGATTAAGATTTTAAGAACAGTGTTTTGCAAACTACTCTTTCATAGACCCATTGCTGAGAAATATTAAGTAATATAAATGCCAAGTTTTCTGTGCGGTCATTGTTGTGTTGAATGCAGTGGATTTTGGAAAAGTTCAGGAAATGTTCCCTGAAACATTTTATCCCTGTTTAGAGTTCACTAACTTTTCATTTGGAAAATCTTTAATCTTAAGATGTGCCATGTTAAGATTTTGATTTCTTCTTGATTTGCATGCTCTAATGTCACCTCTGGGTAAGGTGACGTAAATGTAAGCATTAACATCATTAGAGAATAGTAGGAGATAGAAAGCTGCAAGGGGAAGATGCCTTAGCCATCTTAAGAACCAGTAAGTCTGTTTTCTAGCTATTAAATGACAGCATCACAGTAAAGGTACTTAGAGAATCCACAGCCCTGTTAGAGTATGGCAAAGGAGAACCTCTGTGCCTGGTGGCAGTGGCTACTCTCACAAGGTCCTGGTCACAGCCCATGTGTTGCACCCTTGCTTCTTAAGTTCAGTTCAGTTGTTTCACTATCTGAACTTATTCCAGCTGCAACATCGATGAATTAATGTCAAATTCACAGTTGCATTTAATTCTGTAAGAGTAATTTTGTATGTAATACAACACTGTTCAGCAAACCATATGTTTATGTAACTTAACCAGCCTATACCTTTCAGATGGGGAGGGAGTGCTTCATTTTTGTAGACCCCAGATGCTTCCTTTGCTAGGAAGATTGTGGTTTACTGTGGTGGGGATAATATATTGTGTAACACTTGGCAATAAATAAATCATATTAAAGGCCTGCCATAGATAAATGCATGAAATAAATGGCAAAAACGGGAAGGCAGAAGCTGAAGGGACAAAACAACGTGGGGCTTCTTGCCTCTCGACTGAGGCCAAGTCTTTGGACCTCTTACTCCCTTTGCTGTGATCTTCACTCTTGAACCACAAGCCTTTCTTTGGGCAGAGGCTGTGGTAGCTGCAGTTTGGAGTCACAGTTCAAAACCTGGCAAGAAAACACGAGCCAAGTCGCGTTTCTGATGTCTCTGTTTTCCTTGAATTGATCTAAATACTTCTCTTAGCAGAGTCAGAAAATATACAGGAAATAAGTGAATGTATCTTCCTGTTTATATCTGATGACTGTTTTGTGCTCTTGCTGGGACAGGTCGACAGAAGGCTGTGTGCAGAGAAGCTCAAGTTGTCAGTGAGCGAAACCTTGAAGATCAACAGGAAACTTTTCCCCTCAGTTGTTTTTCTCCTAGATTAGATTCGCATTCTACTCTGCAGATTAAAAAAAAAACACAACAGCAAAACCACAGAACTTAAAAAACACTTTATAATAATAATTTTGCTTCTGGTCTTTGAAGGCCTGATTATTAGACAGGATCTTTGGAAACCATTTCGACTCCATGTAACTGATCGTATGTCAGCTTATAAGATGGTATGGCGCTATTTCCAGCGGGACCTGACAGTAAGGAAAATAACTTGGCAAACTGCCTGAGGTTTCCTGTGAAATTTAAGTGCAAACTAATATTTTATATTTAAAAAGTGGGTTTCACTTAAGGTTTCATTCCTGTACATTTTGTTGTATTTCTGTCATATTTCTGTGTCTTTTACAGTGATCATAAGACTTTTGCCTAGTTGAGCTTGAAATTCCTAATACTATTGACTGATGTGTACATTATCCATGTGCAGTGGAAGATACACCTTTTGTGGAAGATACAGTTGAGAATCCTGCTGAGTGTCAGACTGTGTGAACAAAGATCACTCTAGTACTAGAGTTCTCTTTTGCTCAAATGAGCAACTGCTTTCGAAACAGAATTGCTTCCTTATTAAATTTTGTGGATCTTAATGATTCATGAAGACATTTTACTTTTTATTTAATGATAGGTATAGGTAAATAATAGGTATCTCTGAAAATAGCAATTTTTTTCCCTTCAGCTGTTTCTGGATAATGACTTTTTTATGTAACTGGGTCAAACTGCAGCCTGCTACTATTTTATAGTGTCTTTATTTGAATATATTCTTACTAGTTGAAAAATAGTAAATAAACAACGTTATAAAGGCCACATCTCCTATGCAATCACATCAAAGAAGTGAAACTAAAACATACTACTCTATAAAATTTAATAAATATTTAAATATTTTGTCATGTTACAAACATATGGAAGATTTCTACCGATTTATAAACTGCCTGAAGCAACTGCGATCTTCCTTACACTGCTTAGCCAGAATCTACTTTAAGCTCGGAGCTCTGACCTGCACTCGCTGAGGTGATTCTAGACTTTTGCAAATAGATAATACAAAGCCCATGTGATTAATTTAAAAGTTTTTCTTATTTACTTTTACCTGTTGTCTCTACGATGCTTTTAGTGCAGCTCTTTCCAGAGAAGTGTTGTTTATCTGATCAAAACTTAATTTTGTAACATGTTCAGTTCATTCATATTCTGGAAGTGTAAACATTTAGTTACACTGAAATGTAAATAGCCCCATCTCTCAATTGTAATCTTTTCCCCTACTGATAAAAAGCAAAATTATTTTAATGACACTTGTTCATTTACTAATACAGCACTCATCATTCATTTGAAATTAAATACTTGGTTTTTACTACTTACCTAATGTGTGAATTAATTACCTTTTTTTTTTCTGCCATTGCTGTAGAGAGAGCTGAAGGCCACCAGGTTTCTAGTAGTCTCCTCACCTTTCTAAATTAAGTAGGTGCATTTTATGTTCCTGGATATGGCTTCACAACTGGCATGATGAACAGTGTTGTTCTTTTTTAGTTTAGCCTGTAGTATCTGGTATTTTCGTGTTGATACTTTCTTCCTGTCAGTGACAATTATTTCTTCCTGAAACCTGAATTTCTATGAATGTGGTGACTATTTTGAAGTCACTGGTTGTATTGATAAATTGTGAATGTTCTTTTCAAGAGAGACGACACCTGGGTAGTATCTTTGAGCCAAGGATAAAATCATGTTAAAAAAACCATGTCTTCTCTGCATTATTTTGCAAAGCATATGTTTTATGCAGCTGTCTGATGTTAACTAAAGTAGAGCAAGGATCTTTCTGTAGACTTGGTAAATATTTTTTAATTTCAGGTCTCTTTACAATCGAAAACCTCATTTACTTAAATTTCATGAGATACATAATTATTTTTATGTAAAATGATATTTTAAAAGGAAATGTCATTTCCTTTTAGAGCCACTGATTAATCTACTTCTATTCAAAGATGTAATAACTCATACCATAATCACACTCTCATCAGAAAATAATTAGGCAGTTCTGGGGAGTTGCAGTTACATAAGCCAGTCATAGACCTGGGATGTTAAAAGCAAGAAAAAAACAGCAATCAAAACTAGTTCTTTGTTTCCCAGAAGATACAAAGTAGCTTATTTTGGTTATATTATTTGGTGGAAGAGTATGCATTTCTTCTTTTCCTTTTTATCTTGGTGGTTCTTGGTCAAAAAAAAAGCTACACCAAGCCTACTTCACTATCTTCCTACCAGCAGTTTGGATGTCAAAATGGCAAATGAGATTCAGCCTAGATAAGTGTCAAAGTGATAACATATTGAAAAATAATCATAACTTTTCATATAAACTAATGAATTCAACCACCATTGAAATGGCTGTTTCATAAAAGCATTGGCTTTGTGTTCAACAGTGATAAAAAGGCAGATGCAGGATTAGGAACAAAGAAGGAGACAACGCAGTAGAAAATACAGTTATGCCAAAATATCATCCCGTCACACATCACCTATGGAATACTGCTAAGGCATGACCAGGTTCAGGGAAGAGTGAAGTGGGAGGATCTTGAATTGTCAAGCAGCTTTCCTGTGAGAAAAGAAAATTGAGTAGGTCTCTTCAAGGCTGAAAAACATATGGCAGAGAGGGGGATACAGTAGATGTCTCTTAGATTGTGTGCCAGGGAGCGGGTGACTGCAGAATGACTGTTCGCAGGCACTTTCAGTACAAGAATCAAAGGATGTCAGTTGAAGGTTGGAGATGGTAGATGCAGAACAGACACAAGAAGATGATCCTTTGGAAGAGGTGTCAATATGTTCTGGAGTTCCATGGCATAGTATGTGGATGTTAGAAGTTTCCATATGTTGAAGAGGGAACTGGATAGATTTGTGGAATAAATGTCAGGTGGGAGCTGTTAAATACATAGGAATCTCATCTGGTGGCCTCTGAGCTGCCATTTGTTGGAGACCAGGGGACTGCTCGAGGGAGAAAGGATCTCCATTGCTTAGCTTGCTCTTAGTCTTTTCCTTGGACATCTGTACATGGTTTTTTTTCTAAATACAGGATACTGGCCTAAGCAGGTCTTTGACGTGTCCTAGAAGAGCTCTTCTAATATTGTGCTCAAGTTCTCAGGTCTGCTCCTTTTTTATAGGATTTCTGTTTCAAGAAGGGTTATTCTTTCTAGTTAATGTTTGTAACTTACAACATTTTATTTGGAAGAAAGATGGTAGGACTTGACTCTAGTAATAGACTTTGGGTATTGGCTTATGGCGTAGGAAAGAACCAGATACCTGAAGTAAAAAATATGTCTCAGATGATGCAGATCATGGGTTTGAACCTGGCTTTGAGAGTTCTTTCCAGACTGTCTACATGTCAAGAGTGTGTCTCCCACTCATGTATTTCTAGTCAGAAATTCTTACATACAAAAAAAAAATACTTAAGACCAGTAGTTCTTTCAAAACACGTTACCTTTAAAAAAAGTATTCTGAGAAAGTCTAACAGAAGTGAAGGAAACTTCTATGTATCTGCAGTGTTTACCACCCCTTTAAATAGACTGAAAAGGTATTTTCCATTCTGTCATTTTACAATAAGCTAATAAAGTTGTTTTGATATTGAAAACACTTTTTGGGCACTAACTAGTGGGTTGTTTGCCCTTTAAAAGTTTGACTGTGTCTCCTGATCTCATCTCATGTTGAAAGCTGAGCACTGGCACGGATTGGTTGCCCAGAGAGGCAGTGGAGTCTCCATCCTTAGAGATGTTCAAAATAAGCCATCTGAACATGGTCCTGGGCAACTAGCTCTAAGTGGCTATGCTGGAGCAGCAAGGAGGTTGGAACAGATGACCTCCAGATATCCCTTCCAACCTCAACCTTTCTGTGATTCAATGAAGGCTTACTGTGTGGGCACACACAGCTTGTATTCAGGAAAAAAAAACCCAAAACCAAACAACAGAAAACCCACCAGAATTGCAGGGCAGTATTTTTACTGCGATGATTTGTTTGAAGGGGGTGGTGAGGAGGAGAAAGACATGCCATCCTATTAAAAGAAAGTGAATACTGAAGGTTAGGTTGAATTTCCTTTGTTTCAAAATCTGTTACAAAAGAAGAGTCTTCTATCGTGGCTTTTTGAGAATAAGGGAAAGGAATAGTCTCATTCTCAAAGGAATAAAATAAATTCTAGTTATTTCACAGTACAATTCAAGATCCTGTGGTTTTATATATTTATAAAATATGGAGCTTGTCTTTTTGATTGAAAACAAGAGGGAGAAATGAATTCACTGAATGCCACATATGTATCTATTTCTTATGTTATGATTTTGCAGCTAGTAACATAAATATACTTAAAATGTCTGATAGAAGGAGTCTGAAAATTCTTGAAGCTGCTTCAAGCAGTCTGCAGGCCTCCAGTGAAATCATAAATGTTGTATATATGTTTTCTGTTGCATAGTATATAAATATTACTTAAGCTTTTTACCTGCTTACATGGAACCTATATTGGCAGTAGAAATCAGGGCCAGTTTCCATGGCAACGCAGCGGCATTGGGAGAAAGGCTGATGCTGTGCTGTGGTTGGTATTTTTATGCAAGGAGAAGGGATGCAGACCTACTTTTTAAGATGGGAAGTGTATTTCAAGGCTCAAAAACATTTAACATTTTTTTATAAATTTGTTGAAAAAGTAAATCTGTATAACAACAGAAACTGCAACTTGTTGCTTGCTGTTTGCAATAGAAAATGAATTTTTATTTTTATCTAACATTACAGAACAGCACTGTTAAATTTATACACAAGTATTACTGCTATATTTGCATGGAAGTAGTGAGGAGTCTTCTGTACTGAGGACAAAGGAAGTTTTGTACTGGGGCAAAACAGGGACAAAATAGACGGGTTTTGGCTTAGTCTCCCAGCCTTTTCAGTCTAGTTTTCACCTTCTGAACTCTTCTAAAATAATTCTCACAAAGGTCTTTGAGGACTTCCAGCAAGATCTTGTTCTTTTTTCTTACAGCAATCCTATCCCTCTGGTTTTCTCTGTTTCCTTCATTTTTTCTGTGTTTTCAAAAGATAATCGTGGCTAGTTTGTTCTTTCAACCCTCTGCTATCTTTCAGTGGTACTTAGTGTACCTTTTTTCTACTTTCTGCATCATTATAGGGATGGAGAAAGCTCTGACACCGACTCCTGTATTTTTACACCACACCGCGTGCACACACCCACCCACCCATCACTGGGAATGGTGAGGAAGCCAAGCCCTTCATGCCTCTTATTTGCTGAAGACTGTCCAGCAATTCTGCACAATTGCTCCTCCCTGCCTGTTTTTGCTGTCTGTGTATTGGGCGTCATCGTGCTTTTACAGATGGTTTTCCATGTGTTTCTGAAGGTTGCTGATAGGGATAGACTGGAACATCAGGTGATGCGTGTGTGATGAGGTGAAGAAAGTGAAGGTTGTGTTTAAGATTAAAAAGAAAAGCTTATTCTTTTACTTTCCTAGAAGTTACATTTCTGGAGAAATGAATAAATAAACATTGATGAGATCTTCAGGTAGTTATTTTCCTTTGTTGTTAATGAAAAGGTTAGAAGTGAGGAAAGCATGAGTTAAAGGTAACCAGCAGCTTTCTAGAAAGCCTACGTTTTCTTTTGGGTACCAGCAGTCATTAGGGAAGGGATTTCTAAAGTCTGCAGTTTCTCTTTTATCTTTGATTGGTCTATGGTGAAGCTTTGCTCATCTCTTTGCATTTTTCTATGCCTCCTACGCTGCGAAGTACTTGCTCCACCTCGATGAAGTGGGCTGTTCTGGGAAGTCAGAACCTTCTGAGAAGAGGAACCTAGCTGGAAGCAGTATTATTTAGCAGTATGAAGGGCTCTGTTCATCAGTGAATCATCATCTTTCTTTCCCATCCCTAGCTCTATACAGTTAGTCTGTACCTGGGGTTGCCTAGCAGGAATTCGGTAAATGTCTAAAGCGAATGGATTTATCCTGTGACTCTTAGAAATCCAAGTAGATAAAATGTTTACAGAGGAATATTAGCCTCTTCCCTACGTCTGGCACCTACACTATGAATCAAGATTAAGCTCGAAGGCATTTTACAGCTGTCCAAGGCTTGGCTGCCTTGTCATGCTGCTGATTTAAAGATAACTCGCTTTATAGTGGAGTATCTTCATCCTCTCCTGCAATCAGCATGTGTTTCAGCAATCATCTTTTCAGAGATTTAACAAATCGAAGCTCTAAGTGATAGCTTGTGTGCACAGTGACACTGCTTGTATATACACATTTTCATTCACGAGGAGAAAACCAGCTTTGTTTTCTGCAGTAGCTGTAGGTACATTGGGGGAGATGAGCTGGATTACTCTTTCAGTTCCTCTCAGCTTTGTCTCTTGAAACACAGTGGTTCAGCTCTTGAGTTTGCGCTTCAGGCTTTTTCCATCCATTATTGCTGATAGTCTATGTAGCTTCTTGGAGACTTTTCTGAGGCTTGTCAGATAACTGAGCCAATGCTAGAGTAGAGTTAACTGGCTTTGGCATTGACTCAGCAAAAGTCAAGGCAATGCATTACAAACATACGTAATGTGTCTTAGCTTTAGCATCAGTCGGATCGGAAGTTTTGCTGCCACCGTAACGCCTGAACGTTCCCATTTGCAGCAGCAGTAAATGAGTTCCTTGGACCTCAGTTTCTCCTTGCAGTATGTCATGGGTTTGAAGTCATGATGTTACTGTCCTTTATGGTCATTAGTGCTACTCAGCGCCAGAGTGTTTCTGACCTTTACGATGCTGCACCAGTTGTCCTGGACACTTGATTTTTGAAGCCTGGAATCAGAACGTTCTTCAGTTTTGCACACAGTTCTGGGTAGCGATCAGGGGCAGACTCCATTGTCCTTCCCTGAGAAACCCTGAGATGGGGTTACTTGTGGAAAAGAGGTCAGGTGAAGGCAGTAGCCTCCTGATAGTAATAGTTGCTGGCCACTTTCTGTTATAAACTGGGTTCAGAATTTACCTTTGCAAGATGAATTTCCTTTCCTGAGGCATACAGTTTTCTGATCCAGTAGAAGAAGTTTCAGTCACAGCATTCTGGTATCAAGGCATAGGATATGGAAAGATCTCATTCTAGGAAGCAGGTGCAATATCATCTTCTCTACAAGGGAGAATGTTCATTTGGGATACCATGACAGCTGGGATTCCTTGAGTGCTTTTCTACCATGGTTGAGACTCTCTCTTGCTGTTACAAATAGAATAATAAGTGAGTCATCCAGCATCCATGCTGTGAGGCAAAGCACGCCAAGGCTGGGATGAGTCAAATGGTCTAATAACCCTTATTCTCAGACTTGCTGACACAAAAGAGATTCTGAAAACCTCATCAGGAATTGTTGCACTGTTTGGTATCCAAAACTGCCTTATCCAAGCCAGCCAAACCAGCTGGACAGGGCTCTGAATACTGGAGTGACTTTGCTAACGCTTTTGAAATGACTGCTGCTTGTTGAACATCCAGTCAAATGAAAGTACCTTCACTTGCAAGCTTGGAAAAAAAAAATGGAGAGCTACAAAATGGGATCTACAACCCACAACAAAAATGGTTCATGGGAATCAGGGGATTGAAAGGCATTGCCCTGAGAATAGGCAACTCGGCGCATGGAGGAATCTTACAGGCTGAGGAAGAATGACCTCTGCAATGAGGGAACGTGTGACAAGAGAGGATGCGAAATGCAGTAGATTTTGGAAACTTATATCATGCAATTTGCATAAAATAAGTAAAAGATTTTTGCATTAAAAATGAGCAAAGTGAAAAAACTATTCAGAGATCTAGGTGCTCTAAAAAGATAATTTTTTTTCTTGAGGAAACTTGAGTTACTCATTTCTTTTAGATCAATTTATCAAACAATTACCGAAATAAATAGTGTTCTGTGTGTCTGAACAGTAATAATTACCACCACCCCTCAGAAGACAAGAAGGCAAAAACATCAAGTAAAGGGTCATGAATTGCATGATGTGTTACCTGAGAAAATGATGAAGTTATACAGAGGAGATGTTACTAGCGTTTGGGAGGGAAGTTGTGCATTTTTAGAAGGATTGAGATCCATCATTTTGAAAAGTCTGTTAGTGAAAAGGCTTTACTATTGTTAATGTAGAGAGTTTATGTAAAATGCTCATTCCAGCTTCTCGAACACAGGGTTAATGAGGTGAAATTGCTGTTGGTAGAGTTCAGATGGCATTCAGAATTTATTGCTTCAGTGATGCTTTATATTTTCTGCAGACAAATTGCTGACTTAGTCATGCAACCTTGTTCCTTCAAGGCCTTTGGTTTTTATCCCTGCCGGTCACAATCCTCAGCGTTTGTCCCATCCAAAATGCTCGTCTGCTTACGCTTTTCTTGTTGCCTGTAGGATTGAGTTCCCAGATGTAATCCCGAGCTCAATTCATTTGCACTAACAGAGTGAATGGGTCTTCCAAACACGAACTAAACATGGAGATGTAAAATACTTTTTTTTGCATTGAGACGATGACATGAAATCGAGATTATATTTTACCAGGGAGCTTTTGGGGGAGAAAAAAACCAAGAGGTGCTCTGCTGCAGGCTGTGTTTGATTGTTAAATGAAGGGTTATGATTTCACTGCTCCTATGAATTCTTTTCTACTAGGCTGTTAAATAGGTTAAAAGGATGTGAAACGCTCCTTTTGTTGATATATGCCTGCTCATTTTTCTTAAGATTATCACAGTTGTCTTCAGATGGTTTCAGACACATATAAATGGAATATATGCTTCCTTGTAGTGTGTGTGTGTTTATACTGACTCTGAGGAAATTGGTGCCGTGTACTGATAAAGACTAAATTCCACGTTTCGTAACTTTGTTATGAAGCCATATTGGAGTCCAGTTTTGACTTCAAAGGGTCATTGATTTAAGGGCTTTTGATACCAATTTAAGTTAAATGTACTAACTTTTCCAGGGGCAGATAAGACTATTGGAGAACAGAGGGTGCTTTTTCCCTCTCCCCTTCAAAACTTGCCAATTTGTTGCTAGTGGCAACTGGAAGGTACTGAAGCAACAACAGCGTGTTTTCTGACTATGTCTTATTAATAGAAAGACTAGAAACACTGTAATTTAACATGACAAAGAGAAAGTCAGAAATTAAATACTACAATGCTAACACATCAAAAAGAATGTAAAACATTAATTCCCAGTTATACACTTGTGAGTCATTTTAAAAGTAATTCCATCACACAGCTTAACCATAGTAAGTGGGAAAGGGCGTCAAAGCAAACAGTGGCTGCTTCCATTACCACATGCCTGCCTTTCCTGTCGGGTCTTCTCATTGGTGTGAAGTGGAGGTACATACACTGGAATGAGCCCTGCATTGTCAGAAAGGACTCTTGTTACAAGAGGAGTTGGAGAAGGTGAAACTTCGTATGAGACTGGCTTGTTTTTTAACTGTGTTTTTATCATTGCATTGGAGCGATAATTCCTTATCTGACTGACTTCAGGTGGAGGTCTCATTTTGACGTGTTTAGGATAGGAAACTGTATTCTCCATTGATCAGTATGTATTCCATAGAGTTACAGCATCTATGTATCTTTGGCTTTTAGGAATTGATGCATTTTTATTTTTTTCTTAGAGCATTCTCAGCGTTTACAATGCTTTACAGGTGACTAGGAATATGGTTAAAGTGCAAACTGCTGAGTGTACATCTAGGTGTTTTCTTTTTGTGTCACCAGCTGTGCCTGGTTTTTGACTGTTGACTTTTTTCACTCTGCAAGTCTGTAATGGATGACTGATCTTTAAAGTAGAGCTCTAAAAGAAAACTAATATTGGAACAGGAAAACACAGTGCCTTGGCAAGTTCATTCTGAATAGGTTTGGCTTCTGGTTTGCCGTCGTTAGAACGTTTTAACAGTATTGCATGTGTTTGAGAACAAAATTTCTTTTGGGACAGACTTTCAGAGCTTGCAACCAATTACTCCTAGGAATTTGCTGTAACTCTGTGTCAGAGAAGGCCCAAAAGAGCGACCTCCTGTAATTTTTACAAACCTGTTACACATGATTTAAGGTGATGGTAGGCTGCTACTGGTTCCCCTCGGCTCTGCCCATGGTGATGCGCTCCTCCTGTTCTCCTTGGCTCCAATGTGGCTACAGAGTGAGGGAGCCCAGTTAATGGAGTTGTGGCTGTGCTGTTGCTTGGCCCAGTGCTGGGGCAAGGGAGAAGCCCTGGTGAGGAGCAGAAAAGAAGTATCTTACTTTGCACCAGCACTCTGCTGCGAGGCTGGGGTGGTGGCATGGTAGGACTGCAGTACTAGCTTCTTGAAATGCTATTTGTTTATAGTACCCGTTGTTTTGAACAGAAAGAAAGCAGAGTGCCATGGCATTTGGCTGTGGATATACACTGAAGCCCAAGGTTGCCTCCAAATAACTCGTAAGCAAGATGGGAATGAAAATTCATTTTCTGTCTTACTGTTCATTTGAGGTTACAGAAACTAGCATGTCTCAGCCTGCTTCATTCCAAGAGGGGTTTCCACTGGTGCTTTGGTTGATTTTTGACAGATATGATGGTATCGTTCGAAGGAATGTTAATAGTCCCAGGAGGAACGATAGTTTTGTTTTATAATGACCACATGTAGAAATGGTTTCATGCTTGTGCCATGCCGGCAGTCTCTTTTGTATGGATGAATTTTCTAGATTTGGAAATTGTAATACCGTTTTGCACTAATGTAAGAACACAAATAGCAATTTTCACGTAAAGCAAAGCTGTCTCTGGAAGTTGACATTAACAATTTCTTGTCATTAAAAACATGTCTCCTTATGCTCTGTTTCCTTCTGGATTGATGAACTTTGCTTCTAAAACCAGTAAGATGACCTCTGGCATAATTAAAAACAATTATAGTTTTAAATTACAAATAATTGATCGTAACTATTGAAATTTAAAATTATTCAGAAATATAACCAATTTTAAATCTTACTTGAAATCTGCAACATAATTTTGTTCCTTGAACAAGAACTTTGGGGTTGTTTTGATCTGTCTTGTGTTTTTGTTGTTCATTGTACATGTGTGGATTTAATTAAAAAACCTTCATTTAAGGCTGCCTCCGGTTCAAAGAGCTCACTGTTAGAAGGCACCTGTCTAATTAAGCAAAATCTGCGTTTGGGGAAAAGAACAGGCTAGAGTTCAGCTGGTAAAGCAGACACCAGCTGAACAAACAAGAAAGAGTCCTTAAACGATTAATAACAACTGGAAGAAACTGGTGTATCAAGATTTCAGACTTTGAGCTCTACTGCTCCTGAGCCTTGCCCAGCAGCATGAAAGATTTTTGCCTTCTGGAGCTGGAGGGAAGCAGAGCTGGAGCTCCTTCCAGACCGACCAACACCCACTGGCAGATTTCTTAAACCTCACATCTCAGCGTCAGGAGGTTTATAGCACATTTCTTCTGAGGGTAAACAACCCTCTCTCTGCCTTGTTATTTTTTCTCTTCAATTTGAAATTCCCCGAAAAGCCTCTGTGGACGTGTTGGATGGTTCGTAACATTGTTAAAATACAGTTTATTCCAAGTTTTATTTTATTGAGTGTATATATTTATAAAAGAGTAACTTAGCTTCCTTTTAATTGCATTTTCTTTTAGCAAAAAACTTCTCTGAATGTGTTAATCCAAAAACCTTGAGGAGAATTTTGTTTTCCCCTCAGACTGAGGTATTTCCTGGATTAACCTCACCAATTTCTGCCTCCTTCCCTATTTATTTTCATTTGACTGTCTCTTCTTTCTGAGACAATGCTCACCTAAAGGTAGGAGAATCAGATGGAGGTTTTAGCTGTATTCAAGGTAAAATTCTGTTTACCTAAAACATCTTCAGAGGTCCCTTCCTAACCCCTACAATTCTATGATTCTACCATCTCAGGCTGATGGACTTCATTAATCAAAGACAGTTTTCTATTAGCTGTCAGTTGACTTTTCTTCCATGAGTTTTTCTGAGCCTTATGTGATCTTAGCTAACTTTTCTTATCCATAATATCTGAGGAAAAAAAAGTAGCTTTAGTTTTTAACATCATGCAGCATGAGTAATTTTTTGTTTCCTTTAAATTTTTTTGTCATCTTGGCTCAATTTATGTGAGGAGAGGCATTGAACAGTCATTTCCTATTTGCTTTCTCTGTGCCTCTCAGGATTTTATAGATCTCCACTGTCTGTTTTCCTGGCTGAAGAGTTCTGGTGTATTCAGATGCTTCCCATATGGAAGGTAGCTTGTGTTTTTAATCACCCTCGCTGCTCTTATTTTATGTTTTCCAGAACAGAAGAATAGCAAATGACCCCACAACAACAGAAACCTGAACAGTTCTTCCTCAGTTTTTTATGGTATAATTTTCCCAACTTTTTCAGGTTTTGATGTTATGGAGATTACTTTTACTGTTGGCTGTTCCCCAGTTGGAACATGGAGCGAGCATGTCCATGACAGAGAACAGCAAAATTAAGTTGTCCATAATTTTACATTTCTTAAAGTGGGAAATTGATTTTCTCTAAGACTCCGTGCAGCACTTTGGTGTATTTTGCTTCAGGTTTACTGTAGAGAAGAAATGATTCAGCTTTTCTTTTGTCTTTTACTTAGCATTCCCTCTAGGAATAGGTTAAAAATAGGATTTCATTGTGTTTTGGTTGCAGTCTGCTGTAAATTTGTTTTTGACCATTTAAAAGAGAACAATTGAAAGATTAAATCCTGACTAGTGTTTGTTAATTGTTTGTAATGCTTCTTTCAATACAATTACAAGATTTTTCATTGTAGCCTGTGGAGATGGTCAGTTCTCTGCATACCTACTGACAGAATACTGTGAGTCTAGGAATAGTGTGTCATCTCCTTCTATTAATTAAGTGTTTATGCTTGGTGGTGATGAATAACGTAGTGGTGGTAGACCACAGAGTACCAAGTGATTACTTCAGGAAAAAAAAGAAAAACAGATTTAGCATATGCCTCTGCATGCATGTATTACTTAATGCGTATCGTTACGTACAACATTTTAAGAAATAAGAAAGAAATAATAACTTGAAATAATGCAGCTGCTGAATCGGTTATTACATTATGATAGTTTTTGGCAATTATATTTTTGAAAAGGAAGTGGAGGTTAGCATACATGTTTATTACAGCTTTTGGGAGATTTTTAATGCCAAAGATATCTTAAATTCCCCTTTGAAGAAAAAATAATTCACAGTTTAGCAAACTGTATACTGGAAAAATGAAATCTAAGCTGATGAAAGTATATATTTATGCCATACATTGCAAAGGAAGATGCTGTTTAAAGATTCGTAATAGTTTATCTTTCCAATTCAATAAAAGGGCTACCAAGAAATAGCAAGACGGGAGTTCTCTCATCAACTAACGTCCTACCGAACACTATGAAATTGTGTATTGGCAGAAGAGCAATCATTGGTGGTGCCAGGGTGAGTTATTCAACTTGTAGGCAGAATTGAAGCAGCCAAGTCAAGTGTTGAAGTCTTCATCTTTACATATACCCCAGAAATGTAGAAGTGAACAAAACCCAAGAATCCTAAACTGAAGCAAAAAAATGGCAGACTAAGCCAGTAATGCAGTTAACAGTCAGACTGATGCAACTTCTTTCCTTCACCCTTCTTCATATACTAATATTTGATTGCTTCAGAAGGTACAAGCAAAGCTAAAAGGACAAATCAAAGATCTTTCTTGGTTCAGACCAGTGTTTTGTTATTTGCAGATGAGTCGTAATTATCTCCAGAAGAAAATAAAGTGATATCTTCCCTTCTTTACTGATATCCACAACGGGCAGTAAGAACACACTCCTAAATACCAAATACAGCTAGGACTGGATACAGAAAAAAACCCTTTTCAAAACAAAACCAAATAAATATAGTAGCTTGAGAAAGACTCTGATGCAACTCTATTTTCTTAATCTGTTGCCCTCGGAATAAGTTCAAATACTGGCATTTTTAAAATCTTGAATTGTACACTTTTTCCCTCTCTTGAAAGTTGTTTCTTGGTATTCATAGAATCACAGAATGTTTTGGGTTGGAAAGGACCTTAAAGGTCATCTAGTCCAACCCACCTGCAGTGAGAAGGGACATCTTCAACTAGATTGAGTTGCTCAGAGGCCCATCCAACCTGACCTTCAATGTTTCCAGGGATGGAGCATCTACCACCATTCTGAGCAACCTGTCCTAGTGTTTCACCACCTTCACTGTAAAATAAATTCTTCCTTGTATCCAGTCTGAATCTCCCCTCTTTTAGTTTAAAACCACTACCCGTTGTCTTGTTGCAACAGGCCTTGCCAAAAGGACTGTCTTACATCTTTCTTACAGGCCCCCTTTAAGTACTGAAAGGCCGCAATAAAGTCTCCGCAGAGCCTTCTCTTCTCCAGGCTGAACAACCACGTTTCCCCCAGTCTTTCTTCATAGGAGAAGGGTTCCAGCCCTCTGATAATTTTTGTGGCCTCCTCTGGACCTGCTCCAGTAGGTCCGTGTCTTTCCTGTGCTATGACTTCAGAGCTGGACACAGCACTGCAGGTGAGGTCTCAGCAGAGTAGAGGGGCAGAATCATCTCCTTTGGCTTGCTGACCACTCTGCTTTGAATGGAGCCCAGTATACAATTGACTTTCTGGGCTGCGAGTGAACATTGCCAGCTCATGTCCAGTTTTTCAACCTCTAGTACTCCCAAGTCCTTCTCTACCAGGCTGCTCTCAATCCCTTCATCCCTCAACCTGCAACACCTCAGCCTGTGTTAATACTCAGGATTACCCTGACCCAGGTGAAGGACCTTGCACTTAGTCTTGTTGAAACTCATGAGGTTCACAAGAGCCCACTTCTCAAACTTGGTCAGATCCCTCAGGCATGTCATCAGCAAATTTGCCCAAGGTGTACTTGGTCCCAGCCAATTCCCTCAGGCCTCTGGGATGCGTTTCATAAGTCCTGTAGACTTTGCATGCTCAGGTTCCTCAGGTGGTCACGAACCTGATCCTTTCTTACAGCGAGAGGCACTTTGCTTCCCCGGTCCCTGTCTTGCAGTCCATTGACATGGGAGGTATGGGAAAAGAGGTTGCCAGTGAAGACTGAGGCAAAAAAGTTGTTGAGTACCTCAGCCTTCTCCTCATCTGTTATGACCAGCTTGCCAGTCATTGACATTCCTTGATGTTTATTTCAAAATGAGTGACAAAATGTGTGAATCTGAATTCTAGAAATGCTTCCAATTCTCTTCAAAGTATTATCTTTATCATGTGAAAAAATAGAGAAAGTAGTTGTTATCTTAAAAGACAAAACCGGCACAACTTCAATGATTTTTGAAATTTGTATCCCTCTACCACGTCACTCTAATCTTCCCTAGGTTTTGCTATATTTGTACCATCTTATTTGACAAAAATACTAACATAGAAGCTTGCAGTCAGAATGAAGTAAAACGATGGTACCATCCAAAATAAAGTGTCCATGCACTGATGGGTGGGTCTATGTTATCTGGCACAACATGTTAAGAGATACCGTTGAAGTGCCAGCTATTTTAGTACACTTTATTTTTCTGGTCCATCATGAGCCTATTAATTTTTATGTGTTCTTAGTTCTGTGTATCTTGTGCCCAGCGGATGAGGTTTCAAGCCTTCTGGTGTAGGTCCTTATACTCTGATTTGTTGATAAAAGCTTTCTGCCAACATCAGACCAGGCTGGGGGCTGTCAACTCGCTGATGCCGTGAAACCAGGCTGTCGGAGGGTCCTTAATATTACTACCTTGTAATAATATTAACTGGTCAGAGAATGTGCTTTAGCTTCTACTTGCTGTATCGCTTTACTTTCACGGCCATGTACAATATAGAAACACCTGCTGGGAACAGAAAGGGAAAGATAAAGGGAAAAAAAGAGTGCATAATATATGAAGAAGGAGCACGTGCAAACATGCTTTTTTTTTTTTTTGTCCTACAAATGGCTCTCTTGTCTCTCTTGTGTTCTGTCCTAAGCTTTATATAGTTAAAAATAACATTTTTTTTTTTTTTGGTAGATCTTTCATCATAACTTAAACTGTTAATAAATTAGCTCCAAATATGGCTTTTTAAATCTGACCGTTTACTGAACAAATAAAAGCATGTTATTATCTGACAGGGGTAGCAGGCAGATAAATTTGGTATGCCTGCAACTTCCAGTGATGGCCTTTAAAGCAAAGGCATAACAGCAGCTGCTGTGCAGGCGGTGCGTGCTGCCAGGGGGATTGATTCCTGACCAACTGTGTACTCTTCGGCTCCAAATGCTGTCTGTCGTGAACAATTGCAGTGTGTAAAAAGAAAAAGTGGAGGGGAGAATTGGAAAGAGAAGGACTATAAGAATAGGATAAACATAAATACAGTTTTCACTTGTGATCAGGGAAGTATTTGAAGCTAAAGGAGCTGAAAAATTAGCAAATTCCAGATTTCTGGTTTTTATTTTATGAATGACAAAATAACTGTTAATATGGTGTTTTCCAGATGGCTTAGACCTGAAGTAGATAAAAATGCAAATTACAGCAGCTTTTGATTGCACAAATGCTTTAAGTTACTTAGCAAATGTATTTTGCAAATATATTATTTGGCAAGAATATGTATTTTATTTGTGTGAAGTATGAATACAAAAAATCAACAGCGTCAAGCTGTTTGAAGAAGGCTGTCTCAAGTACTTGACAAACAGGTATACTTCAAACCTGGATTTGATTTTTTTATGGGTATTGAAAATACTTTGAATTTTGAAATGTGAGCAATTTGTAGGTGTTTAGAAATACTAAATAGAGCTTTTCTTGGAATAGATATAATACGTATTCCTTTTTTATTCCATTGCGGGTTTTTTTGTTGGTTTGTTTTTTTTTTGTTGTTGGGTTTTTGTTGGTTTTTTTATCCTAAACTGGAACACCTTTTTTTTTGATTGGTGGTGTTGGATTTTTGTGGTTTTGTTTTGTTAGGTGTTTTTTCCCTTCAATTAATACATGTTAAAGCACGCTGTGTGTATTCTGGGAGTGCAGCATAGGCTACCTAGGAAGGTGAATTTTTCTCTCTTACTTTCTAATAGCTGTTTTCAGTATTTTGTATACTGATACAAAAATAAGAAGAGCATTAATTCATCTAATTTGAGTCAATGTCGCTAGAAGATTGATTCATGCTGTGTATTAATGAGATTTTCTTCCTTCAGGTAGCAGGCAGGAGGTTTTGAATAACCTGATGCTCTCTGAAAAATGTTTATTCTCAATCATGCTCTAGAAGATAGGTCTAGTATGTGATTTGCTCATCAGGAATTCTGAAAGCATGTCGTTCCAGTCAGTAAGTCCAAATTCACTTGAGACCTGCTTTGGCTCCGGTCAGGTGCATCTCTGTCCTTGCCTGCTTAGGGTCCCACAGGTGGTGTGAACGATGACAGTGAGGACATGAGTTAGACACGCTTCACTGGTGGCTTTTTCCTCTCCTCTGCAGGGTTGAGTTACCCCTGTGAGAAAGCTCTTTATTAAGTGTGTTCTCTCTTTCATTTTCAGGCCAGAGCCTCAACAGAAAGCTCCCTCTGCACCTCCACCACCACCCCCGCCCCCACCTCCACCCCTGCCAGAGCCCACCCCGCCAGAGCCAGAGGAGGAGATTTTAGGGTCTGACGATGAGGAGCAAGAGGATCCTGCAGATTACTGTAAAGGTGTGTGCAATTCAGCAGTGTCAAGGAGGATAAATATTGTCATGCAAGTTTTAACTTGGGTTTTTGGGAGTTTTTGAGAGACCTGATCTTTTTTTAATTGTTGAATTCGTTTATGCGAGAGTTATAAACAACTGCTCAGTTTGGGTCCAGATGCACAACTGTCTTCAGCTTTACTTCTTAGCCATAACTTGTTTATACATTTTGCAATGAATATACCAGTCCGGCACCTCTGTTTCTTCCTGATGTACTAGTTCTAATAGAGAAGAAACTTTTCTTCATTGACGTTAGTTGTAAGAATAATAAAAAAAACCAAACCAAAACATGCAACTCTTGCACACTCCAAAAGGTTCTAAAACGCCTTACTGCCTTTAACAACATCAAGTATATTTATTTTCTTAATCTGTATCTTCCCCAACCCCCCTTCTCTCACATGTACCAGCCCAAGATGTTACACTGCTTTTTCACACGTGGTCATTCACAGCCCTCCGCAGTGTCCGAGCCTCTCTACAGCTTTATTTTAGCTCTTGATTTCCTTAATTTTTGTGGTTGCTTGTCTCAAATTTGGGTTATCTATTGTGGTAGATTTCAAGGATATGCATGTACTTTAGGAAACATGAAAGTTCTATATCTTGAGGTTAATATTTTTGAACATCCAAAAAGCACTGTATACACATTGACTATATCTGGCATTCTGTATTCCTTATATCAAGGAACACTTTCTGTGTCAAATATGATGATGTTGTCTTAATCAGAAGTTCATTTGTAAGCCCAGAGATGTGCTATTTTAAGAATCTCCTCTCCCAGCGTGGAACAAATTCATTTTGTATTTTCAAATTTAACAATTGAAAGTGACTATTTTATTTTAGTGTAACAATTATGCTTAATATGTGATACTTCAAATGTTTAATGGGCTTACAGATAGCAATAGTGACAACCAGTAAACTCAAACTAATTGCTGAAGTCTACAAGAGGGAAAAGGAAGATATATCCCTAAAGCATGCTTGTATTTAAAAAAAAATAAAATTCTGTTATATTTATTCCTTAAGATAGCTGCTGGTATCTGTAACATCTTCCATCAGTGAATGAGGAGTTGTTTAAACATCTGTTTACTGTAAACATCTGTATTTCCTTGAGATTGTTTCAAGGCCCCCACTTAATTCTCCCCTGAAGTAAGGGCTGCATTTGATTTCAAACAATCCATTTTTGTCTCTGTTCCAGTATCTCTTGCAAAATGTCACCATCTGGAGAAGCTGGATCACAAAACAAATAAAAAAAGTTTACAATCTGCTTATAAGTTACCTGTTTAACTAGAGTCTCTGTGACTCTAGTAGGGCAGTAATGAGATCTATATGCTTTTAAAATTAACTACATGTTGTACTGGGAGTAGTTGCAAGTTACCTGAACAATTGGAGGGAACTTCTGTGTGCTTAAAGGTTGTTCTGAATTCTTCTGGTCCTGAAGCTCTGAATCGATGGAAGTCCATTAAAGATGGTTCCAGCTTTGGTTCGTTTAGATGTCATAATCATTATTTGTTTCTGTGAGAACAGTGGATTTATTGCTCCAGTAGATGATTTACCTATTTCTGACTGTAATTTCCTGTAAGACTGATCAGTATGATTCCTTCTTTTAGTCTGCTGGGAAAGATCACTGTAAGAATCTAAATCAAATGGCCAGATTGGGATGATCTGGAGCCATACAGTCTTTCTGCTTGTTTATTTTTCATTCAGTATGTGAATGAGTAAGGTATTTGTTAAAGAACTCCAGGGATGGCTTTTAGATGTATTATTTCCTTTTTTTTTTGAGAGAGATGTTTTATTAGTTTAAATATACTTTTCTGTTTTGGGCAACATTACCTGTGTTTACAGAGTGGAAGATAAATATTTGGAAATTATTATTTATTACCGGAGTGTCTGTTTTCTTCCTAGTTTTATCACCAAAATAGCAATCTCCCAGGGTTTTTGAGTGAGGCACAGAGCGTACTTCATCTTTGCACAACCCCAGTCTGAAATGTCATAGGAGGACAATTTTGATCATGGAGTATATAATAAATTTTTTTAAATGAATTCAGCATTTTCCCTGTTAACTCTACTTCCCATTGCCAGGGTATTTTGCTACTCTCTTTTTTGTTTGTTTGTTCGTTTTTTAACTGGTATGTTACTATGTGCTGGGTTCATGTCTTCACCACATTGCCTGGTGGTTACTAAATCGTCGTACAGTATTTTTAATCAGGAAATTGGATTAGTTTGAATTAGCACCTGATGTGAAAGAGACAACTAACAGCTATTGGTGTAAAGGGTGTAAAGCAGACTAACCTCTATTCCCTGGGGGCTTCCTCCAGGACCTGAAATGACTTCTGTTGGGGTCACTGAATTTGCATTAAATGCTTTTCAAGTCTTTATTTGTTTAAGGAATGGAAATATCAGAAGTCCAACTATGTGGTTTTTCAAGGAGTACTTTAGACAGTGAAGCCAGTTTTTCTTCTTCTCTGAAAAGCCCTGAAACACTTGGGAGATTTTTTTTCAAGAGCCTGTTATATCATGGATGTAATTGGAATTCTTTGCTTCTTTGATCATCTTCTTTGCCCCCTGGAGATGTCTCCCATTCATCCAGTTCACAAAGAGAATAATTCCCTATACAAACATAGAACTAGCTTGCTACAATTACCAATACATTCAGGAGACATTTAGGAATAATGATCTCATTTTTCTGACCCTCTCTCTTGAGTGCTTGTAGCTCGCTAGCTGACTGAGACACACACTTTTTTTTTTCTGTGCGTACCACACTGAATAGCACAACGGGAGGAGTTGTACATTATCAGCAGTGCAACTTATAGGTTGTGTATTTTCAAATACCAATATTGTTTTTTCCAAAAGTACATCATTTTTCTCAACTTGTTAGTTTTGCATAGATGTTTTCTTGTTACTGTGTTTAGAGATACTTACGTATCACGAAGACTTAAATAATTATATTTATTGTAGGATGACATCAGGTTTTAAAATGCATTTAACTAAGCATGTTGTTACCTGCTTGTCCACATCTTATAAATGAGTATGTTGCTGACATGAATGTTCAGGGAGTAGTGTGTACAGGAACAATAGTTGATTATTTCCAAAACTGCTTCTGTTGTGGTTTAGGCAGTAGAAAGTATCTTGCAAAGTGTATATATATACTCAGAGAATATGTTACTGCCATTGGCATCTGTAGCATATGCTGGTGCATTGCTATAATTAGTTAGGACATTGCTGCAGGGACCAAAATAACATGACTTCTACATATATAGTATTGTTATTCTTTCAGTACGTAGATTTTACTAAAATAACTTGCCAACTCCCAGTTTGTTAAATTGACTTTAGTGTCGTTGACTGATTTCTTTTGTGGGGTATTCTCTCTCCTGAAACTCTCAAGTTTTTGATTATTTTTGACCCTTTGAAGCACAAGTGTGCGAAAACCTGTATGCAGAGAGGCAGGCTTACAAGTTACTTGTTTACCTAAACTAGTCTTAGAAACGTATTTAGCTGTATTTAAATTCTTCATCATTGAGCATTATGTTGTTAACATCTTAAAAAAGCAAGTATTTTGTTTAGTGAAAAAAAAAAAAATACTCCTGGGCATTGTTTTGTATACTTGAAGGCCCACTTACACCCTTTTAGCAGTGCAGAAGGCGTGAATTGTGAGTGTTTTCATATATGTCTGAAGCCATAATACTGTTAGGGACTGATTTAATAGGGCTGAATATTCAGGAAAATTGTAAAATGATCCAGAAATATTTGTTGAATTTTAAAATCTGTTTGCAAATCATAGAGAAGTGTTAGACTACGTGCTAAATGCTTTTCGTTTTTTCTAATTATATCTGTTTGAAAAGGAATAATAATTACATAGAGAATAACATTTCATACTTCTCACTGTTTTCACGCAATGATACGTGCAGGCCAAAACTCCAGTCGGAAGAAATGTTACTGTAATAGTGAATTATGTGAAAATGTTTTACGTAATTCTTGCTGTCGGGTCAGCAGCCTTGATTCATTTCAGAAATGCAAACCTTTTCAGTAATGGAAAGGGAAAATTGCTGTATGTTTTCTTAACCTTCCACTCACATCTATCACTTCATCATCCTGGATAGAGTCTTATGGAAAGAATTTACCGGAGAAATAATTTTTTTGTTGTTTTAAACCAGTCAGTAGCCCTTTTAATATATGAGTATATTTATTCAGATTTTAAAATTTTTTCATCAGCTGTTACTGCACGTATGGTTAAATAGTCAATTAAATTAAAATTTAGTTTTGTTTTTAATGTTTCTATCAATATGGATTTGTATATACCATAGACTTGAGCTTAGTATGTGGCTGATACTTTCTTTTTGCAAGTGAAGTGAACAGCATAGTAGTTAACCCTTACTCTCAGTAAATCCAAGTTCCCCTTTCTCCCTTGGAGTGTAATTCCAATTAGATGTTCTGAAATTAATCTGTTTTTTTTATTAGAAGTAAGGAGTTCCGACTTCATAATGTTGGCCATTCTTTCTGAGGTTGACCCAATTCAGCAGTGGATATGAAGGTATCTTTTTAGGTTGCTAGGTGAGTTGTCCTGGCAACTTTTCATGAACATTTCCTTCCCAGTGGTGGAGGGGAGAGTAGGTCCCTCCTCTCAAGGGACAGTCCTGAGACTTAGTCTTAGGCTGGGTCCATATATCGTTATCCCCATCTTTTTTATAAGCCTCCTTTAAGTACTGAAAGGCCACAAAAAGGTTTCCCCAGAGCCTTCTCTTCTCCAGGCTGAATAACCCCAACTCTCTCAGCCTTTCCTCATAGGAGAGGTGCTCCAGTCTTAACACCCTGTACTGCTACAGCCGCCTCTTTCCTTTGCCCTTTTCTAACTGAAGATGTTGGTGTCTGTATACCTAGCGATTTATAAAATGAAATATTGAGTGTGATAGTAAGTTTCTCACAAGTAAAAAGAAATTAAAGGCTATTCTGATGTCTGGGTCTTCAGAGGTTTGTGAAAAATTTCATGGAAAGGATGAAACTTCCACACTGTACTGGTAGGCTGGGGGAGCCGAGACTGCACTTTGTGCATCTGCCCGCGTTACCTGTGCACATCAAACTCATTCTGTCCCTGGTGAACAATCTCGACCCTCTGTGGTGGTATGAAGTGGGCGGCGGGTGTGTGAAGCCAGCACTGTATAGAGCCAAGAACATGCACTGCCCATCCGAAGTTGTTTGTTACTGTCCCTTGGTTCAGAGCAGCCTCTGCCAAGGCGAGTACTTGTGAGCGCTGCTTCCTTCCTGCTCGGGCCTGAGCCGGTGGAGTCTCTGCCGATGGAGTTATGGCAGGAGCCGGGGCAGCTGCAGCCGAATTGGGTGGGTTGAGGCTGGGAGCAAAGCAGTGAGAGTCTGCTGTCTGCTACACTTGAAGGCACACCTTAACGTAAACGTATCGAAGCCCTGTGCTTTAGAGATTTAGACAGAATCAGCATCGAAAGTAATACAGTATTTTAGCTTTACTGTTCTGTTGAGTATGTAATCTTTATAGTTCTGTTGTACAATTCTGTGAAATCTGCTCTGGAAGCTTTTGAGAAAAGTTGACAAATAAACTTTTGAACTTCTGCTAAGGTAAAAGATGTTATTAGCAAAGAAAGGATATAAATATACCCAGATTTGATGTCGCTGTTCAACTGAAAAAGGAAATAACAGAGAAATCCAAAGAATTAAGTGATACATTCACATTATTGTCTTAACTGGGCAGCAGTTCTAACAAGATTTTCCAGGGATTTCAAAACAAATGTAACAACTTAGAGAAAGTAGGCTGAGATTTTCCTAATTTTAAGTGAAATAGTCACTAACTGAGGATCCTGCCAAAGGACAGCTGAGTGTGACATTTTAAAGGACCAGAAACAGCTGAAGAAGTGATTCCTTGACAGATGCTCTGACTCTGCTGCGCATGATGTCCTGAAGGGTCGCATGGTGCAGCTTTATTATTTGTTTGCCGTTTAGGCAAAATTTTGGATGTTATTATTAGTGTGTTACGGTCTGATTAATAATCTTGTGTGATCACACCTCCTCACACTGCCTAGAAACCAGAGCTCCAGCCTGATCTGTCCTGTAGACCTTTCTGCCTAATGGGGCTTTTGAGGACCTGTGTAGTTGTGTAAATTAGGACTGCAGACTTCAGTAATTAAAAAGCAGTTCAGACAAAGCCCATAGCTGCCTGCTCTCTTCCTCACTGTAAAACCTCAGACATGAGAAAAATGCATTGCTGCTGTGGGCAGGAGCCAAGCAGAAGAGCATCCATAAATTCTGCATTGTTCTTGACGTTTTCTCAGGAAGTATTTTATTGCTGCCTTTATTAGTAGAAAGCAAATGGGAATTAAAACAATCTCGGTTGAGATTCTTCAATCATCCAAAATATGTTGACTGGAGAAGCTTCAAATATGATAAAGAAATAATGTAGGTCTCTTTTGTACTCCCTGTGAAGTGGAAGATAAGCCTGGGGAAATAGAGAACAGATGGTAATATTACCACAAATAAAAGCCATAAGAGAGAAGGGTGAATAAATGGTACAGTAGTTACAGGACATGAGTTTTTTACCTTCAGGCTGAGTAAGGCAGAGTTTTTTAACATTAGAGTAAAATTTTCTTAAGATTTCTGAATTATAGTACAGAAAATAATGAAAAGGGAAATATGTATTACACAAATTACTTGAAAATCTGGCAATTATTGTTTGTTTTCTGAATATTCTTTTTCTGCTCATTTTTTCATCAAAGGAGGCTATCATCCAGTGAAAATTGGTGATCTTTTCAATGGCCGGTATCATGTTATTAGAAAGTTAGGATGGGGACACTTCTCTACAGTCTGGCTATGCTGGGATATGCAGTAAGAAAACTCTTTATTTCCGTTTGCTTTTTTCTTAATACGTTACTTCATTCTGTTTGCTGTAACTTCTGTTTTATGTGCATGATAAAGTTATGTAAATATCTGCTGTCTTTATGCAGAAAGATACCTGCAGTTTTATTTTGCTCTTGTTTAAGGGTGTAGTTTACAGAAGCTCTCAGAAAGAAGTGTGGTTCTGTTGTCTTTGACAAATTAGCTTTACTTACTGAGTTTCAATGTGGTCTTGAACATGTGAGAGTAAGCTAATATTTTTATTTCTATTGTATATTTAATGAGAAATCTGATTATACCTTGATCAAATGGTAAAATATGTAACCACATTCTTGTTTTAAAGACATCGGCATCACAGAGACAAAATATTCAGTAAATCAGACTGTTAACAGAGTATTGTTAAAAGGGTTTTTATAAGTGTAATTTCAGTGTTTACTGTCAGAATACATTAGGTTATGAAGTACTCTATTTAAAACTTCCCAACCTTCAAAGTATGTCTATGTTAGCTCAGAACATGTATTGAAAATGTTTTTGTTCTTTTCAAGGGGGAAAAGGTTTGTTGCAATGAAAGTTGTAAAAAGTGCCCAGCATTATACAGAGACAGCCTTGGATGAAATAAAGTTGCTCAAATGTGTAAGTATCACTCATGCAGTACAGTGCTCAATACCAATAATAATAGTAATTATGAATTTTTAAAATGTACCTGAATATTGTTTTTTAGCTGTTTTTGACATTTTTCTTTTTCTAAATAGCTGGCTTATTATGCGTTACCATGCTTCTGAAGCTCCAAAACATTGTTTAACTTCATGTGAAAAGCTAACTAATTAGTGTTTTAAAGTGAACTTTTTCCTAAAATGTCAGTGTTTACATTCCTGGTTTAGGTTCGTGAAAGTGACCCTAATGATCCCAACAAGGATATGGTTGTACAGCTAATTGATGACTTCAAAATTTCTGGAATGAATGGAATTCGTATCCTTTTGAAAACATGACATCTTACTTAAAAATAGTATACTGATAAAAGCACGCATTTAGTTATGGCTTTTTTTCTACTTAGTCTTCCTTTAAACATGTAATGTAGAAATACCAAAATATATGTAGATGCAAAGAGTATTCCAGTATGTAATTCACTCACTAGAGTGAAAGTAGCTTAGCTTTTATAAATACAATGCAAAAAAAAAATAGTTCTCATGTATCCTGTTATGGTCCGCTAGAACAGAACCAGAGAGAGTTTGCTTAGAAACTGGAGTTTTACTGAAAATATTTGTAGTAACTGAGGCTTACAGGAAGAGTGTTTTACTCTGGACTAGTAAAGAAAAGTGTCAGTGTCATGAAGAAGCTGGTTTCTGTTTTCTTGTGGGAAGTGAGAGAGCATGGAGATTCTTCTGTTCATGAGATCCTATTTCAGCCAGGTGCTGACCTCTTTTTTCACAGAGTTTTTGAAGTTTTACCTTCAAACGCTTCTTTTTTTTTAAAAAAAAAAAAAAAGACAAGGTAAAATATGACTGAATATTGTCCTCAGTGAAAATTTTGAATCCATGAATATGTTTGTTTTTTAGAGTTGAGCTAAAGCGAGTTATCCTTTCTGATTATATTAGATATTTTAGCAGCTTACAGTATTACTGTGCTTTCATTTACTGTTACAGCTGGTATTTATATGTGTATTGCATATTTCTTGGGGCCCTAATGGTAGACTTAACTGTTCATGGTGGTGTACTGCCAGACAGAGACAGTTCCTGCTCTAGAGAGCTTAACACTGTTGATATTGGTGATGTGCCTTCAGTCTTCAACAGATCAGGTTAAGATGCTCTTCACCAACTCTTACCCTCTAAGAGAGGAATCTAGGAGGTGACTGTCAGTAGATCTGAATGCCCACTAGAAAGCATCCTTTCAGGGAGAAGTGCGCAAGCAGTTTTCATCCCATCCATCCTTCTCTTGACATTAGTTGTGAAGCCTTTGGGTTTGTGATAAGTGAGAATGAGAGCACGGGGACAAGTATAGTCTGTTACAGAATGGCATCTTAAGTGCTTTACCTTTGTCCCATTTTGATGTTTCCTGATTGCTTCAGGGGTTAGCTGCATTGGCAGAAAGCCGCTTTAAATGGAGGTGAAGTTAATATAGTCTACTTCTTTCCATCAAATTAAAAGGAATTGAAATAAACCATGCAGTTACCATACAGCTACCAGTAGTCATTTCAATCTGAATATAAGTGGTTTGCCATCAAGGAAATAGCTTAACACAGTGAAGCGGAGGACCCTTGTTAGGGTTTCTTGGTGCTGCTGTTGTGCTACAAAAAGCAGATATTAATTTATGAGTCGAGATGCGTATTAAAAAGTATTTTATAAATATCTCTATTGTCTAATGATGTTCACAAAAAAATAATGTGACTAAAGCACTTCAGGTCTTCAGCTGACAGCTGTACAACTGAAAAAAATAATTAAAGTTATTTTTAGAAACCAGAAATTTTTACTTACTGTTTTCATTGTAAAACACCAATATGAAGTAGAGAATAAGAAAATGCATTCATAACTGTGAGTGGAAATAGCTATTGTCTGTTAAACAGAGTTATTTCCCAATAACATTCTTAAATTATTGCTGATTCACGTGTATCCATAGTAAAGGTGAGAACCATTTCTAAGTGTGAAGAGTAAATTTTGTTAGTGATAATATTATGAAAGCATATTCATCAGTTTAACTTCTTTAAATATAATGCTTAAGTTGACAATGCCAGAAGAGACTGTGTACTAGTGAAAAACACGGGTTCAGACAGCTTTGTGTTAGCAGATTAAAGCTGGACAGCTGATAACTGATTTATTTTATTTCAGTTTTACCTTCATGTTGAAAAGTCTGGCAGTACAGAAGTTGTTTTATGTGGAAGGCAAATGTTCCTGCCTTACTGAGAAGTACATTTTTTCTGAAAGCTCTGGTAGGCAGGATGGGCTGTTACTGGACTCAAATTTAAATTACAGCTGAAAGTTTGTCAAAGTCCTAACCACCAGTAAAAATAGGATATCAAGTGTCTTATGCTTTGAGTTTTCTTGTGAACAGCTTGCACATCCTGAGTTGCATGACATATTTGAGCAGTGGTCAGTTGCACCGATTATTTGATCAACTCCTTTTTATCTTCTAGAGAAAATGATCTTTGGTGCAGGTTCTTTTAGGGGAGGGAGCAGGTAACTGATTTTAATGTTTTGCTGCTATTTGTTTCCATTTAAAAATTGCCATATTAGTGCGACATTGGTGTTACTGAGTTGAACAGGTTAAGAGAAGTACAGTAATTTGAGATTTTTTTTTTGAGAATGCTCTGCAGTTTCCAGCTTCCTTTGGGCAAGTCACTAAATATATGTTCCTTGAGTGCAAAATAAAACAACATATGCTTCATAGAGGCTTGACTATTGGTTATGGAATAGATTTAAAAATCAAAGCCAGAAGAGAGGTGGGTGAATCCTTTGGATGGCTAATATCACAAAATGTCAGAGAGCTTCCAAACAGGGAAGCTTTTCAAGAGCCATGTAGCACAGAGCTGGGAAGGTGCAGAGCCATGGGTCTGCACTGCGTGTCTGAAAACAGTCAGCTTTCTCCTAGGAGCTGTAGTAAGAGTTTATACATAGAGGGATTTTAAGAATGTGTGTTATGCTACACTGGACTGATAATTTTTTAACTAATTGTATTTTTAAAAAATATTACAATTAAGATCTTTTCAGGAAATAACAGAATTCCTGAACTTGGGCACTTTGTTTTCAGTAAGTGTTAAGTTACTATGTTTGTCTGCACTGGATATTTATTAGAGCCTTAATAAATGTTTATTTGAGTGTAACAATTATTTATTTTTTTTTAAATGAAAGATTCAGATAATCACATAATGAAATTATTGTTTGGAGAGACAAGATAATAAGGAGGAAACATTCCTGATGCGATCAGATGTTATTGTAATAAATTTATCTTCAGAGAATGTATAGTGTTGATTAAATGCCAGAGAGCCTAAATGCTGCCAATCCAGAAGCAACTGAGATCCATCCAGAAGTGTTCTCTGTTGGTACCATAGTCTTATTTCATTTAGCTTAACTAGTCTTTAAGCCTCATCAGATCTCTAAATGTTCCTGTAATGTGTTTGTAGATAGATAGTTACAGGTCTGTAGTCAAGAAAGAGCACTTTTAAGTACTTAAGCCTGTCAGTTGATTAACGTTATGTTTGCTCTCACTTTTGCAGCTCTGCTCAGTTTCTGCCTTGCAGACATTCCCCACACTGCTTCAGAGAGCGTAAGGAGGGGCATGTCTACTGGTTGGGCTTCAGGTTTGTTTTTGATCGAGAACTTTTTTAAGATGCTGATCTGTCAGGATGTTGGTGCTGTAGGAAGGTCCTGGGGCTTGCAAGACTGATTTTCTAGTAGGTAATGCACAGCTTTTCCCAAACTCTTTGTTGTGGGCACTCTGGCTTACAGTTAATGTTTTTCAGGTCAGGATAGTAAATCAGACAACAGTCACGTTTTTGCATAGGTAGTTATCTACTCCGAACACAGAGCCTCTCGTACGTCTTCTCTCCATCCAAGTTGCCTCCTCAGTACTGAGCATGACTTGAATTTGTCTGAGTCCTCACAGCAAAATGTTGCAATCTTTTTTTCAGGTAGACATCACTTCTCTTTATTATTATCTTTCCTCCCTTTATCTGCCTCTGCCATTCCTCCTTGCTTCTTCCTTCTCGGTGCCCTCCCCTTACCTCTCGGCCTTTCACTTCCTACACCCCTTTCTCTTCCGGTTGCTGGCAAGGCTTAGCACTTCTGTAAGTGCAAGGAATGGCAGGAATGTGCCTTGGAAAGCCTGCAGCAGCAGTGGCCTGAAGGACTGTGGGCGGGTGTCCTAAATTTCATCTCTGAATGCTGCAGTGTCTTGCCTTTCTGAAATCTGTGTTGCTGTAGCATTGCAACTTCACTGCGTGGGCTGAGTTAATAAGCTCTGCAGAGCTAATGTGCTCTGCACGTCCTTCCTGATGGCCGTGTGCTTTACTAGTGACTTCTATTCTTCGGATGCTTGGGTGGTAAAGTAACCAAGGCTGTTTCCTCTCATGAATGGAACAGAGTTTTATAGTATTCTGAGTAGACTTGATTGATATTGAGGAATTAAGGAACATAAAGTGAGATAAACCGCAGAAATCAAAATGTTACAGTTCTCACAATGTGCTTTGACCAGTCATGAGACCTTTTAACTTTGTTCTAACTCCAGCACAGGGGATGTAGTTTTTAAAGCTTCAGTTAGCTTTATGCTTATAGGTACATACTCGAGAATGTAAATGGTAAACCGATAGACAAGTTAAGTCTCATTTTGACACAAGTTCAGACAGTGACTAAGATCGTTGCCAAGACTAGCTAGTTAAACTTAGAGAAGTTAGGTAAAATTTCTCCCCTAACGGTGTAGTTCCCTATGAACGGTCTCTGAGATACAGTCTTGTTTCATCCATTGAGATTTTCCCACATTATCCATCACTTAATTTTCTCTTGTTTGTATTACTTTATTCTTTGCAAAGTTACGGTATCATGCAGTTAAGATTTTTAACATTCTGATTTCCTGGGACTTCCAGGTCATTCCCAGCTCATGTTTGAGGATTAACTCAATATTGTCAAGTTGTATAATTTCTTGCCGGAATGTTGTGGATAATAAAACTAGTTTGAATGTCTATTTTCTCAATAGAAAGATAACCTACCCAAGTATATTAAGTGTAGAATCTCAAACTTAGGAAGCTCTTGAACCATAAATCACTGGAAGTTCCTTAGCTCATGTTTTTTCCTAATGTTCTTCCTTGATCATCTGCTATTGACCTCTGTTGGTGGCCAATAGTAGATACTGGGTCAAATTAAACTTTCTGGCATTGTGTTTTTTTGCTCGTTGTTTCTGAACTCAGCGTTTTCTTTGTTCCTGAGTTCTTTGGTGATTGCCATTATTCTTTACAGTTAAAACTGTAGGTGGTAAGAGATCCATTCTCTTACTACTTCAGTCTTTGTTGTCAAGTTATTCTTAAGTGAGCCTAATCAAAAACATATTTAGTATGGTTCATTTTCTAAAACACTGTTGCTGCAGAATTTTGTTGTTAAAACCTTCTATTAATAAAATTTTAAATTCGTTACAAAGTAGAGATAATAGGCTCTAATCAGTACTTTCAACTCAGTGAAAACAAAAATGAATTAGTTATTTTCTACGATTACCTATTTCATTGTTCACCCTAATGCTATTTCTAACATGTAGAAACAACTGACAGGGTTTGCATAATTAAAATGTTTTATTTTAATTTGTTCTATATTTGGACACTGTTGTATGTGTTTGTGTACTATTGAAATGTAGTACTAAAGCATATACCATGTTCTGCTTCTCTTAGGTAGAACTGTTTTCCCTCTAAACAGGGCAATGTTTGCTTTAGCCAGTATGCAAACAAACGTTTGTGTTGATCTCATTAACAAGTTTATTTGGAAATTATCCTTAATTAAATCTCAGATGTCTGTATGGTCTTTGAAGTACTTGGACATCATCTCCTAAAGTGGATAATCAAATCCAATTATCAAGGCCTTCCCATACGTTGTGTAAAAAGTATAATTCGACAGGTAAGATTTGTTAATGTTTTAATGTGTTTTTTTCTGCCATTGTTAGCAGCTTGAAGACTGGAATGTTGATATTTCAACTGAACTCTTACTAATGAGTATCTAAGATAAGATAACTTTATTGGTAATCCTGGGGAGGGTTGCAGGAGCATCTTTCTGGATAGCCTGCATTTCTGGTTTTTTTTTGTGTTTGTTTTGATTGGTTGGGTTTTTTTGTTTGTTTGCTTTTGTTTTGTTTTAAGTCAGGACTTCCTACTGATAAGGGTGTTTCCTGACTGCTTTAGACAATAAAAAATGAAGCAATGAGTCATTTTCGTAAATATGTGGATATTCGTATTCAATTGCAGTTTTGGCTGACACGTCATGCTTCTTTATATCTTCTGGAAAATAAGACATCAAAACAGTGGGAAATAGTTTATTATTCTAAAATTGAACAAAAAAATGAATCTCTGAAAAATAGGTTCTAAAGGGAAAAGCTGTTCTTTTGAAACATTGTTGTCTGTAAGTTTTGGTAGAGTCAGGATTAACCAGATGAAGCTGTTAGGAACATTTCGCTGGGATATGTTCTTTAAAAATACGTTCTTTTGCTATAGTGTGAAAATAAAATTCTTGAGAGGTAATAGTGTCTCAGTAAGGAAATATTGTGTATGTATATCTCTGATTTTATATATGCTATTAATCTATGTGCAGTTAATACCTACAAATGAAGTATTTTGGCACTCAGGTAACTTGTATTGCCTTATATCATTTTATTAGTAGAGCGCTCTGGTAAAACAGTTACTTTTTTTGTGGTTATTATTGTATGTCAACTAGGAAATGTCAACCTATCAGCTCTTTAATTAGCTAAAGAATTAGCTAAAGAACCTGTTTGATGCAGTTGTTAGTGTACAGTTGACATTTTAGGTGTGTGAATTTCTACACAACTGGGTGGCTGAGCTACTAGAAGTAAGGAGCTGTAGTAATGCAGTGCTCCAGCTGAACAGAGCTTCTGGCTAACAAATAGGAATGTGCTTATTTGTGTTACATGTGTATATAAGTAACCACTGTTTTCAGTAAACGTGATCATTTTTTTGTTTGGAATGTTTGTGCTTTGGTTGCACCATTGTTCCAGAGCTTGGCCATACCCTGAGAAATTACCGTATAACTTCTTGATAGACCAGGTTTAGTAGCAAAGCCAGTTTTAGGAGCTCTTACCTCAGTTACACAGCCTGTTTTTAGGAACTGAATGAATCCAAGCTGAAGACAACTGATTTTTGGAGGGAAGGTGAGAACAACGGAACCCAACTTCACAACATTCTTCTGTAACCGAGCAAAGGAAAAGTTTAGAGTGGAATCTTCAGGGGTCATGACCACAACCCAATGAGAAATGGGGTCAGTAAGGACAAGGACCTGAAGGACAGAATTATGGAGGAGGCTGTCGGTACTTTCTGTGATGGTCATGACTGGGGAACCTGACTCAAGTGACATATACAAATGCATACAGCATGGGGACCAAAAGGCAGGAGTTAGAAATCCATACATGGCCACAGAGCTATGACTTCATTGTGAACACACTGGTGTAGTGGGATAGCTCAGATGCCTGGAGAGCAGCAGTATCCTGGTAAAGACGCATTAGATAGGAAGGCCACCAAAGAGCAGTTGAGCTTAACTGTTTGGATCTTTGCTATGGAATGGACTAGGATCAGAGGGGAGACCAACAAGAATGACATCAGGATATGTATCTGCTGCAGGCTGTCAATTTCCAAAGTAGATGAAAAGCACCTTCTTTTGACATCTGGAATAAGCTGGTTCTTATGGAGGACTTTGAACCACCTAGATATCTGCTCTAGTAGGGTACATGCAGTCAAGGAGATTTCTTGAGTGTCTTGAGGACAGTTTCTTAAGGATGGGGTGAGCTGTGTCTCAGCAAGGAGGCAAGTTAGAAATGCACCTGACTGGACTGGTTACAAATAAGGAAGAATTAGGTGAGAATGTGAAGATTGGTGGCAGGCTTGGTACGAGAGGTCCTGTTAGACAAATTTTATGTGTTTCAGTGGTGCACGGACTTCTGTGATAATGGAAGTTAGCCATGTAGGAGGCCATATCAGCAAGAGTATAGGCAGCAGGATGAGGGCTCTGTTTTAGTACTTCAGGACTAGTTTTGGGCTCCAAGTGCAAGATACTGGCTTACTAAAGTATGTTCAGTGAGAGGCAACGAAGAGGATGAGAGAACTGAACATATGATGTATGAAAGATCTTGGGAGAACTGGATTTTTTGTTGGTGTCGTTTGTTTTTCTTGTTTTAAGAAGAAAAGGCTAATCAAGTGGGAAACTGTTGATTTCTTCAGCACACTTAGAGAAAATGGAGGCAGACTTCTTTTGTCTATGTACAGAGAAACATCCTGAAAGATTAAAAAATTTTAACTTTTGTGAGATTGGGATGAACTATTTAGACTGATGACATTGACTGCTAAGACTCTACGTTGTTAATACAGGTCCTTATTGTTTTTTCTACGTGGACAAAACTTGTGCTACACATGTTGTAAAAATGTACTTATGAAGCTTTAATATGAAATGATTTGATTATTGCACTGGTGTTACTGTACAGCAGACCATTTTATTTCAGAAAGTACTGTAATTCTGTGCTACAATTGAAATGGAGTTTTTTTATGCTGTGAATTGGAAAATATTTTTTCGATTTTTGAGTACTTTTGAGCATTGGGACAAAATTATGTTTATTTTAAAATGCACTTGAGAGTTGGCTTTCTTAATAAGAAAAATTATTTCAGTTTCAAGGAGTTTTTTCTCCTCTGGGGTAGTTATATGGACTGTTGTGTAAGAGAAGACCTGGCAGAACTGAAAAAGGGCTAGTTGCTGCAGTTCCTTTTTTGCAGAGGGGTTGGTTGGAAGTGTCCATTTATTCAATTCTGGAATTCTTACTTTGGTTTGTAAAATGTGTAGCATCAGTCACTTTTGAGAAGATCATGTTCTGAAGCTGATGCTGAAATGAACATCGTGTATTTGATCAAGGAAAATGTTCGCTTTCATTTTGATCTACAATATAGTAAATAATCTGTTTAATCTGTCAATATGATGTGGCTCCTCGAATGAAAAAGAAGTGAATAATAATTAGAAACTGCAAATTATTAGTTTTTTATGTGAAACTCGCCATGTGACCTTTACAGTGGGAAAAATACAACCTTCTAATTTACATTTTTGATTGTATCAACAAAATCAGTTGTAATTTTTCAGAATTACAATACATTGCCCATTTAATTTTTTTCCTTTTTCAGTGGACAAATAAAATAAATAAATAAATGAAACAACCACCAGCAAAACCTAGGAGTGTTTTCCCTGTTCTCCATCATTTCAAACCACAGTGCAAAGCATGTTCATGTAGTATGCATTTCCTTACTGGTTTAGTGGTATAATGTGCTTCCAGATTTTAGGATGAAGCAGCCTGATCCACATTTTAAGACTGCTAAGAACATTCTATCTAATTATAAAATTCTAGCAGAATGGTCCTTATGGGAAGTCATGGAACTGATTTAGATTCTTAAAATACACTTGGTTTTCTATTTATTTTTTTTCCCCAGAAAAGAATTCAGCCAAATTAGAGACAAAGTTGTCGCCCTAACACTGTTACTTAAAAGGGGGAAAGGCTGTATTTTTTAAGTGAGTTTCACATAAATTCCACTTCTGCATATTGCGGTGAAACAGATTTTTTTTTTTTTCTTCTGAATGTTTGTGGCTTTCAGTGTACTCTTGAATAGTTTTTCTTGGCCTCAGAATTACAGACATTCAGTGGTAATTTGTAAGCTTGTCTGTGCTATAGTGAGGGAGGGAAGAAACTATTATAATCTATCTTTGTGTTGCTGTTGCTGTTAATGCCTCTTTGAAAATTTGAAGGCACTTAACTGCTAACTACCTTCCCAGTATAAAACAACCTTTCTTTAAAATTTCTGTCTTTGAGGCATACTGTATGTTCTTTCAGCTGCTTTGGCAAATAGTCAAGCATATTTTGGATCTCCATGAAAAAAATCAAGATTGACAAGAACACAAGAGTTTTTAGGTGTACCATTGGCACTGGTGCTGAGTCCTGCTCAAGTGAACATACAGTTTTTATATGGGCATATAAAGAAAACTTTTCAGAGTGGTTGCTGTTCTAGTCTAGCTCCAGAACTGGAGAAAGCCGAGCCATGCACTGGAGGTGTTTCTGAGATAGATTAGCCTGAGTAGAAATGCCATATGCGTGCAGCTGCACTTCTTCTCTTGAACTACCTTGTGTGCTGGATGGATATACCAGTGCTGGTACTAGCTTAGCACTGGGTGGGAGAATGGTGTCTTTGTATTCTGTTACTGGTATTTTGAACCAGCATGTTTAGCTCTTAAAGTTCACCCTGGCTAGTTATGTCTTAAAGGTTTCTGAGAGCAGGGAGCTTGCTAATTTATTTATAAAATACCTAGAATGACAACATGTTCTTGTAGCTGGAGCTGATGAGTCTGAAGGTCTGTTTCTTCCTGTAGAACATTCTCTAAAAATGAAATGTCTTCTAAGTGGGGTGACCTAGGATTCTGGGTTTTTTCTTTCTTGCTGATGTTTTTCTACAATATATATGTAGATTATCATAGCAATCGCTTGGTTTCCACTGTTACATTATTCTGTACTAAATAATTGTAATAATTGACTTCCACAAATTATAATACCTAGATCTTACCTAAAATACTTGTAAAATCACACAAACTGTTGTATTTCTGTTCCAGTCAGAATTAGAGAAATTTTGTCACCGTGTAAAAATAATGTTTTAATTTTTGTCTCAGAACACCTTTTTAAGGCTTTGGAGATGCAGGTTTGATATGAGCCAGCAGAGTTTAGCCTGCAGAGAGTATGAAGGAGTAGTGGGAAAGTACGTGTGACAAATGCAGGTAGACAAATCCTGATGTGATGTCTTGGTCACACTGAAAGCTGAATTATTATTGATATTCTAAGGGAAGCTATAGTTCATGTTTCATCCCAACAACACAGTTCCCTTTTGGTTTGGTTTTTTTTTTTTAGTAATCACTTGTAGGGTGGTTATTCACAAACCAGACTTCAGTTGTAGTATATAGTACTTGCAGTGTTTTTTTTTCGAATAACTGTCTTTTAAAAAAATGAACCAATGAGATTCAACCTTTCTGACTGAGCAGCCAAATTCGTTTTTCAAAGGAAGATGCATCAAGTTTTGTTTACACATATGCAGATCAACTAAAGATCACTTGGGAGTTGGAAGTCTGACAGGAGGTTGCTGTCATTGAAACAATTCAGCCAGCCAGTGTCTTACTCGTGAGAGTCTTAATAACTGGCTTTACGAGCTAAATAAATTATCCTGTTAGGTCACATATGAACTGTGGGCAATCGGTTGAACATCTCTGTACTACTAATAAATGCTTTTAGTTTGGTGTGAGTAATTAAAATAGATTTTTAAAAAATCATTCTGTAATTAGGTACTTCAAGGTCTAGATTATCTACACAGCAAGTGCAAGATCATTCATACGGATATAAAGCCAGAAAACATTTTGATGTGCGTGGATGATGCCTATGTTCGTAGAATGGCTGCTGAGGCTACTGAGTGGCAGAAGGCGGGTGCTCCTCCTCCCTCTGGCTCAGCAGGTATGATAGTAAAGTTCCATCAGTACAATAATGCTAACAATATTTTGTTTAATGAAAATTAACATTTTAAATAACTGCGTGTGAAGAGTGCATATCTAGTTAACTCTTAATCATGCTCTAGAAACTATTGGGGAAGTGCTTTCTTCTCAATTTCGCACATTCAAAGACAAACAAGAAGAAAGTGTGACTTTTCTAGTGATCTGCAGTACCATGGTTGCTACTTATTTGCCAATTGAGCACATCAGCTACAGGCAGGGGAGAAATAATATTTAAATGGCTTTTTAATATTGTCAGAAAATAAAACTTAAAATCTCTGAGGTATAATAAAAATGCCTGCTATATCAGGAACAAATACTGTGGTCAAAATGCATAAATTCTTCAGTATTCTTTCTGTTAAGCTGCAAAATCTTATAAATTGTGAATATGTTATATTGAGGTTTACATAATGTGTAATCACATAGCTAAAGACTGTATGTTATTGTGGGGGAAGTAACTTGATTTTGTTCGTGGAGCCTTTATACTGCTTCCTGACATTAAAATAAATATTATTTTAAGGAATATATTGATGGAGTTGTTATCACACTTTGTTCTTAGCAAATTTTAATTAAATCTGTGGCTTTCCGTAGATGGAGCTGAAGATGTGTCAGATATGTTTTCTTTACAGCATTTCAAGAACAGGTTCTGCATAATTTCCCTTGTTAGAGCAGTGATGGTACTCAAATTTGAGTGTTTTTGAAAACGTTGCCCTTTGTGGGCCTTACAGGCAGGTTTTATATCCCTGAACTTAGCAGCAGGAGCCAAACCTATAAAAGAACTCTGGAGTCTCAATTGCCTCTGGTTTTTATTTTACATTTGTTAATTGCCGCATGCCTGTGTGTCTGAAGAAATTCATGAGTGGCTCTCCTCTCCTGTTTGGTTCCTCTTTCTCACTTCGACTTTGCCTCTGTCTCTCATATTTGGTTATCTCAATTGGTCTTGATTACTGGGGGTGGGGTGACAAGGATGACTCCCGTTGCTGTTCTGTGCATTTTCACTCGTAGTATTGTCGTCTCATCAGACCCTTCTCAGAGACGCTTAGGAAGAGCTCCGTGCTGGAGGTGCTTTTTCTGTGGTGGTGTGCTTTTTGCCATAGGCACTTCTTCATGCCTCCGGTCCTAGCAATCAAACTACCTTGGTACAGAACAAAGGAAACATGAATACTTGGCATTTCTGTTGAGTGCAACAGAGTAGTCTTCTTTGGTGATATTCTCTGAACTGTTTAAAATCCATGTTCAAGTGCACAGTCAGCTGATTGTGTACATTATACATTTCATCTGTGACAACTCTGCAGTCATTTAATGTTTTCTGTCCACTCTTTACTGAGTCAAACTTTCTTTTCTGACTTTCATTAACTCTGCACCAGCCACAACAGAATGAACAGAATTTGATGCTACCTCCTTCTAATTCCAGATGCTCTAATGGAGACATCAATTATTTTAGGCAACAGATACTTGGAAAGAGTAAAAAACTCTGTCTAAATAAAGTAAAAAAAAAAAAATCACTGCCTTATATTTAGTGAAGAATATTTTTACATGATTTCTACTACCTTCTGCTTTTATAGGGTTGTTTTTGTAAATATCTGTCTTTAATTTTTTTTTTTTACTTTTCAGTGAGTACGGCTCCACAACAAAAGCCTGTAAGTATCGTTATATAATTCAAATTACCATTCTTATTTTCTGTGTTTCTGTAGGTATTAGTTGCTGTTAGACTGTTGGTAGTGTATGCCCTTTTTAAAAGATCCTTTGAATAAAGCTTTTTATCTTTCAGAGTACACTTTTCTTCTAATGTCTTTGACCTTACCAGTTTTAAGCACAGTATTTCTTTGATGGAAACTCTCATAGACTTAAAATTCTACAGCTATGTCAAAGTTAAGCTTTGCCATTTTCATCACTCAAGGGATAATCCATTTCATTTAAATCCTGACAAAAATGGGTTCCTGCACTAAATATACATTGCGGATAGCATAAGGACTTGAAGGCCTTAATCATCACTGCCTTAATGGAGAGGGTTCTGAGGAGGGTTGAAACATCTCGTTGCTGTTTACAAATGGCAAGTAACCACTGATAATACAGTTGTTCAGAAATATCTAAGATAAAAACTACTTTCTACAGCTGTGTGTTTAGAATGTATATAATTTCAGTGGGCTTACAACATGGATGCCAGTTAATAGGATTGTCAAATTAACTGTCTTTTTTTGACTGTCCCATAGCTTCTTTTGAAGATAACAGGTTTTACAGATAAAGCTTTAAGGAAATAATATTTCACTTTGTTTCTCGTATTTTATTTTTGAATCATACGAGGATTTCTTACTGGGAATGAAAACCAGATAGTTCCTATTTATCATATAGTAAAAACAGAAGTCAGAATTCAGTTAAAATGCAAGAAAGTATTTCCATATGAGCTCGGATGTATTAATTTTTTCTTTTCCTTTTATTGTACCTGAGTTTTTCAATCCTTATGTTATATAAAATGCAGAACTTTTTGTAATGGCCATCTGTTGTTTGTGATTCATATGTTTTGGGCCAGAAGTGAATAATAAAAATGCTTTCCTTTCACAGAGAAATATCTGAACAACACAAGATTTATTTAAAATTCTTTACTGTTTTCAGTCTCTTTGGCTTTCTTGTATAATTTTTTTAATGATATTTTTGCTGGTCATTTCCTGTGTTGTACAGAGAGAGAAATCATGTATAAAATGTATATAACTATATATGATAGCAGACTGTCTTCACATAAAGTATCATCTGTTAATCTAGATTGGAATTTAAGATTTTTGTACCTGGTTGATATTATAAGATTATAAGAATTTTGCTATGGCGTTTTAGATGTATTTTGCTCTTGTATGCAGTAAAGAACCATGTAAAACCACATATAACTATGTAGAACGTTGATAGCTTTTTTTGCTTTCTATCACCCTATATATTTCTTGATTTGAAGCAAAATGGAGAAAGCAATATATTTACTATATTAATTGCCATTGAGTAGTTTTGAATAAAAAGTAATACTGCAAATGAATTTGGTGTGAGATGCCTTGAGAATAATCATTTATGGTTTTGTGGTTTTTTTTGTTTTTTTTCTTCTGTATTAATATTTCAGGTTGGAAAAATATCCAAAAACAAAAAGAAAAAACTGAAGAAAAAGCAGAAGAGACAAGCTGAGCTGTTAGAAAAACGCCTGCAGGAAATAGAAGAACTAGAGCGAGAAGCTGAAAGGAAAAAAATAGAAGAAAATGTAACCTCAGCTGTACCATCAAATGAACAAGAAGATGAGTACCACCCAGAGGTGAAACTAAAAACAGCTGATATAGAAGAGGTAGTAGATGAAGAAACTGGAAATGATGATGGTTAGTATTAACTGCTTTTACTGATTCTGATTTTACTGTTTCAGAGGGGAAAGTATTTACAGCATTGTATCTAGAAAAATCCAAACAAAATCTCCAGACTGTCCTAGATCATTAAGTGTACTTTTCTCCTGTAGGTAAGATTGTAACTACAATGTCTAAAAAGGAAAAGAAAAATCAAGCGTACTATAGAAATGAACAACAATATCAATAGCAATCTAACTATCAAATGCCACAAAAGAGCATATAGAAAATTCAACAGAACTGTCAGTTGTCATACCACATTAAGTGATGTAACTTTCTTGGTGAGATAGAAGAAAGATAAGATTAATTTGTACTCTGTAACATTAATGTAGTTAGAAGTCATTGTTGCTTTCCCCTTTTCATGTTACAATGCTTGTTGTAATGATCTATCAGGTAATAATAATTGCATCTTCTTTACTAAACTTTTTAGTATGCCTTGTTAAAATTCGTGTTTATTCCCTGTGATTTGGAACATAATTGTTATGGTCGAGCTCCATTCCGACTTCCCTGGTTTTGTTGTCAACTTTCTCCAATTCTGAGGAAAAATATAACTACTGTTGGTTGGTTTGGTTTACTTTTGTTCAGCTCTTACTGTGAATTTTCCTACTTCTATGATGACTCCCTGTTTGACACAGATTGAGTTACAGACTTGTAAAGCTGGCTCTCAAGACCTTGTATATCTTCCCTTCATAACATTCTTCTCTTCCGAGTTGTTCCTTCCTGAACCACTTCCCATTGTTTATTTTTTCCTGCACCCTTTTTAGTTCTTTCTTCTACCTTTAATTTAGATTTTACAGTCTTTGCATATTTCATTGATACTTAATGTTTCCTTGTGTGATGTCAGAAGTCAAGAAGTTACTGAAGAGTTAAAAATTATGAATTTCTAATTTCAAAGCGATGTATTGATGTATGATCTGATGTATTGCTCGTTGAAATTTTTCAGGTGAAGCAGAAGATCAGGATGAAAAAGAAGACACAGAGAAGGAAAACACTGAAAAAGACGATGATGTTGAGCAGGAACTAGTCAACGCTGACCCTACAGACCCTAAGTGGATAGAATCCCCCAAAACAAATGGCCATATTGTAAACGGCCCATTCCTATTGGAACAACAGATTGAAGATGAAGATGAAGAAGAGGAAGAATGTCCAAATCCAGAGGAGTATAATCTTGATGAGCCAAATGCAAAAAGTGATTACTCTTATAGCAGCTCCTATGAACAGTTTAACGGTGAATTGCCAAATGGACGTCATAAAATTCCTGAGTCACAGTTCTCTGAATTTTCAGCTTCAGTGTTCTCTGGGGCTCTAGAGTCTGTAGCTTGTGGTTCTGCTATTTCTGAAGGATCGACTGTAACCGAAAGAGAGGAGAGCAGCCCATCTCATGACAGGAGCAGAACAGTTTCAGCTTCTAGCACCGGGGATTTGCCAAAAAGTAAGTATTCCTCTTAGAGGCATATACCATGCTTAAAGTCTCTTGGAGCTGTAGGGGGTGTCTTAAGTAGAATGAGTAGTGGGCTTAAAACCGCATGTGTATGTTTTATCTGTGTTCAGCAACACGTGTATGCACATTTCACTTTTCGTTTGTTTTGGATATTTTTTGTGAAAATTCAGTACCAATCTGTATGGGTAGGCTGTCACACACTTCTTTCAATAACACAAAAGGACCTTTTAGTAACACCTAAGAACTCTATCAGACCATTTCCCTGAGTTTGATTAAACGCTAAGTCTAGCACTTTTCAGTGATGCTGACTTGTCAAACCTACACGTGAAGTGTTTGAAATGTTTTTAGTTTCTGGATTGGTGCCAAACCTGCTAACATCCTGGCCTGATTCAGGCTTGAGTATGAAGAGTGTCCACTGAAATGATGATGCCGATGTGCCAGCCTCTACTGGCAGAGTAATTTGTGCAGACTGCCCCCAAAGGCTCTCTCCCCTAGGCACTCTGAAGATGTGGGGAGAGAGGTGGCATATGGGGCTCAGATGAACGAAAGCGAGGGTTGGGTTACAGTTGCAGCTCACTACACGGAACCCTTTTTTCATTGCTGACTGGTTTCGTCATCTTGGTTTCATATACACTGAACATTTTACTTTGTTAAATCATACATCATGTGAATGCAAAATCTCAGTTATGATTATTTCAAATTTAGTATTTTATCTTAGAAGGCGTTTGGCAAAAAGGCAAAGCAGATACCTAGGAAGGAAGAGGAGGCTTTTGATTGAATTTTGTCACAAAGCGTTCTGGTGAATTCTGACCTCCTAGGACCAGGTTTCAAGGAAAAACAAATATATTAGTTTTGAATGGCTTTTAGAAATAGAAGGGGGAAATCCACTTTTTTTTAAGACTTTTGTCTAGTAGCATGAGACTGTATCATTTTTTTTAAAAAAAAGAGGCAAGTAAGTGAAATAGAAAGGCAGTGGTTAAGTTAAGTAAAAATTGTAATCGTCTCATTAAAGGCAATAGCTTAGTTAAGCTTACTTTAAATAAATTGGATGAATTTTTTTCTTGCATTAAAACCTGGGAGTTTGATAGATGCAGCTTGGAACACAATGCAAAAGCCTTCTCAACAATTAAATTCTCAAAACAAATCCACCATCTTAGATTTTAAGAGTAAAGCATAAAATTAATAAAAGAGTAAATTTGAAAAGTTAATTTCTTTTTTTGTGCTGTAGAACTTGTTTTTAAGGGTAGTAGATAAATTATTGTAGATGAAGTATTCATATAAGCAAGTCAGTCTGCATAGGAAAGAAGAAAGGGAGTTTCTAGTTGTAGGTAGGCATTAGTCCCATAGTTTTAGGGCAGAAGGTGATCATGAGATCACGTAACCTGACTCACTGTTACACCAACGCAGTAATGCGCTGTTTATGAAGCGCAGTAGCCTTCATGCTTGCTTTAAAACATATTTTCCAAAAAGGTATCTGCTCTTCATTTGGACAAATGAAGTGATAAAAAAAATCTAGTGTGATTGAAGTGTGTTCCACTGGTCAGTACTCAGAATTTTTTTAGAAGAATTGTTTGGATTTGTCTGGTTGCAACATTTAGCTGTTAGTTCTTGTTACAACTTTTCTCAGTGGTATTAAAAAATTCTGTAATATGCTTTATTTTCATTCATTAACAGCTCTTTTCTGTTACAGTTCCTCTCTTAAACTAGTATTAAAACTCGGCAGGATGAAGGCTTTGTCTCTGTAAGGCATGTTGCCAACTGTCAACTTTTCTGTCTTCAGCATGTTATTGGACATTTAAATTCTGGCCACCAGAACTGCTCAGATCCAAAACTTTTACCTGTAAATCCTATTTATTGAAGACACGGAAGGTGAAATGTTGGTGTCATTGAAAAGAGCTGGATTTTTGCCATTGAATTAAATAGCTCCAGAGTATTACACATAGGTTTTATTTATAGTGCTAGTGGCTAAATGATAAATATATGGGTTTCAACCTTAATAAAGAAAATACTGAGTCTAAATCTGTAAGCGGATAGAAGAAAATGAGATAGCTTAGGGAGAAGATCACCAAGCCTGCATCAGCATGGTCCCCAGATGGAGTTACTAAATTTAAATAGAAGTGTATTGAAAAAAATGCAGCCAAGTGTGTTTTGTGGTTTAAGACTTTAGAAGAGCAATTCATGTAGTTTATTACAGAGCCTGACAGGTAAGGAAGAAATGTGAAATAAAATACAGCTGAGTTAGAGCTCTGTTTCTGAGAAATGCAAAACAAGTCTTCTAGTCCATCTCCTTAGACACTGTAGTTCCTGAAACAACTAGCTGCCAGGTAGCCGCTTCCTTTGTGCTGCTGGCAGTGGATCCGCAGAAAGCCTCTACTGCTCCTTTACTGGAGCGATGCGTAAAATCCTCATGCCTCCAGAGAGTAAAGCTGGTTTCGTCATCATGGGAGCCGCTTATCTCCATAACTGGGGAAACAAACCTACTTTATTCCTCTGCGATGTTACCTCATCAGGAGCAATTTCTAGACCTTTTGAGCAAAGAAAGAAGAAAGATAAGTCAGTTCGGCCATAGCTTGCTTCTGCAGAAAGAGGAAAAGCTGAATGTTACTAGTACTAGTACCATCAATAATAGTGTTTGGTTAAACAGTAATAAAATAGATTAACGTATTTAGAAGAAAGATGCAAGAGTTGTAGGCTATTCAGTATTTTTAAATGATGTTACTTTCTCAGTATGAATTTAGTGCCCTTTTCTTGTATAGAAGTAGACTTTATTTGTTCTTCTGTTTTAAGGCATTGCTATACATTATCAACTAACATGGTCACATCTTGTCTGTTGGGGATACTTGCATTGTTTAGTGCACAGAGCAGTTTGTGTTCAGTGGCTAAGCAACTAAGTCTTTTATCTTTTTCATGTTTTCACTGCATGACCAAATGCCCTTAATATAGATCTGTTAATTTCCTCATGACTCTCCTTATTCCAGTGTTTGAATGTTTAATAAGTGTAACTATCATGCTGAGGCTGTGAGAAGAGGAGGTGATATTTCTCAGTTTTACAGAACTAGGACACACAAAAGTGAAAACCAGAAATACTCACTAATTTTGTGCTCTTTTTGAGCTCCTTTGGGTGCATTTCTTGAGAGTACGTACTAAAAAGTATGGTCCTTTTTACTCCGCTTTCAGTTATGAATGACGTGTGTGTGTGTCAAATTCAGAATCCAAGGTCTCATATTCACCTCTTGGAAAATGAGTTCCATAGAAAAACACACAAGTGTAGGCAGTTGCCTATTACTTTGTCAGGTCTCACTGTTTGAAGAAGGTTGAAGAAAGCTGCTTTCTAATGTCGTATTCAGATGTCTTACTGATGAGGGCTTTCTTCTCCCCCTTCATTCCGCTTTATTTACTGCAGTCATTCGCCTTCAATGAGAGATGTGTGAGGGATTTATCTGGCACTATCTTTTTGTTTGTTTGTTTGCCAGGGCTCCTGAATGGAGAAAGGTCCTGTTATTTCTTGAATAGTGCATGGGATTGTGTTTGAAAAACAATTGGACTGTACTACACGGCATGCTTGTAAGGGAAGACTGTCACATTAAGCTTGCTAGTTTTCTGTCTTTTAAGTGCTAGATTGCAACCTTATTCTCTCAGTGTATTTTATTTTATGCCCTGTATTAGTGCTTTTTTAAAACTTGAATCTTTGACTTCATTGTAGGTTTTTTTAGAGGACTGTTTTGTTGAGGTCCCTGCTGCTTCTGTCTTCTGCTGCTTAGTCTTGTCTTTTCTTTCCTTCTCTCCTGGTGGATCCTGCCACTTTTCTGGTTGGCCAGTATTTCAGTGCTCTGGTGTCCTGTTCAGGCTTGCTGTTCTAGCAGCTGAAGATCCTCATCTGATTTCGGTCACTCCTAACTCACCATTAGACAGACACCCTGTATTTTTTCTCATTGTCCCATGTCTGGTGTATTTACCTCTCGCAGTTCTTAACACCAGTAGTTTTTGGCTCTAGTACCTCTTTCTTATCTTGCCACCAGTTTCCATTTTAGTCCTCATAGCTCTTGGATAAGGAAACTGAGATCAGTCCTCTGCTGTTACGTGATTTGTGATAACTGGTTCTATCTTCCAAGTCAATCTGCTTTCAATCCAACGCAGTTTAGGAGCTAGCAGGTGATCTGTCAAAACAAAGAAAAGCAACAGTCTTCCACTGTCGTATGTTAGGGTCGTCAGTGTCCCAAGAGCCTCTAATGACTGCAGGATTTAATTAGATTAAAGTTCTGCTTTATTAGTCTGATTCATACTCAATGCAAATAGGACCTTCGGAGAACTTTAAGACTGAATATCTGTGAAATGCATGGCAGTCCCCTAGGCTTTCAAAAGAGCCAGGTTTTAGTCAGTCTCTTTCCCCTTGGGACAGTTTTTTTAAAAAAAAAACCCTAAAAATCCACCAAAATTGTATTTACCTTTGCCAAGGATGGAAGTGCAGAGTTTATTTTCTCAAGCAGACTGTACCAAGAATGTATCTTTTATGTGGAGCTCTTGAAGTTTGAATTTTAACATGTTCTGTCTGAATCCGTTCATGGAAGTATGGACTGTTTTCTAATAATAGTGATTTGGCAGTTAAAGGATGCAAAAAAGTTACGCTTGAAATATGTAAAGATGTTTAGAAATCAAGGTAAGAAAACTTATTTATGTTGCTTTAAGTGCTTGTAACGTTCAGCAAATTATTTTGATGTCTTCGATGTATTACAAAACTGGATAAATTGTCAAAGCAAAACTGCTTAGAGGTAATGAACAGTATGCTCAAAAAACTAACTGTTCTGCATTTTGCTTGTGTTAGCAAAAACTCGTGCTGCTGACTTACTGGTGAATCCACTGGACCCAAGAAATGCAGATAAAATTAGAGTTAAAATTGCTGACCTGGGGAATGCCTGCTGGGTGGTGAGTATAACTGCATCATATTAGCTGTATAGCCATCACTATATAGAACAGATCTTTTTATTGTTATTTTTTTTCATGAATGTGGTTCTTTCTGTTCTAGCATAAACACTTCACAGAAGACATCCAGACAAGACAATATAGATCCATAGAGGTTTTAATAGGAGCAGGTTACAGTACACCTGCTGATATCTGGAGTACAGCATGTATGGTAAGAACAATGCAATGTGTATTTTACAAGAATAAACCTCCTGAAATAGTTGTTTATTTAGTGATGAAATGTTATGAGGATGGTTGTGACGTTGACACAGACATTATCATAAATTATGTTGTATTAGACAGCTGCTGCTGATTTTTACCTTTTATTTCAATTTCTCAGTCTTTCTTAATCAAAAGGATCATTTGATGTATTTTAAACTTGCTGTCCAAAACATGCAAGTTTGGAGGGAAATCCACGTATATTTTAAATGACAAGATCTACGTGAAATAGTTCAGCTGCATGTTGCTTTCCCATCTTAGAATCTGTGCAACTGTTTGCCGTGTTTCCAGTCCTTTTTCTTGCGTGAAGGAGCAGAACAGTGAAATACGTCAGACGCTTGCCAAGTGCAGTGAAAACATTCATCAGATTAGGGTTCTAAACTTTGAAGAGAAGGAATTTAGTTTATTAGTGAAACATATGTTAACATTCTGTAGAATTAGTTCTAACACAGTAAAACTGAAATTACAGATCTTAAAAAATCTTTACAGAATAAGAAAAAGTAGAAAATCATTCAGCTTTCTGAAACTCTTACTCTGTTTGTGGTATCTCTTTTGAGGAGAAATAGACTATATGCATCTTCCCATTAAAGATAGTTTTGGAAATACATTTAAAAGTATCTTTGTCTATTTTAAAAGTGAAAACTTACTCAGATTTTTATATTTTACAAATACATGTCTGAAAAGAGTAAATGTGTGAGGAGGAGGAGAAGACTCAGATACTAGACACAGTTTGCAGGCGTGGGTGATGAGAAGAATTGCAGAGCTCAGAGGAGGAGGAGGATTGAAAAGAACATAAAATCCTACAGATAATATAAGCTCAGCAAGTCATGTGTTGGAAGTAACTAACCCATAAGTAAAATTGCAAGCTTATTTTCTCCAGAGTTTAATACTAGCTTTTGCTTTATTACACAGAAAAGAATATCCGTTTCCAAATTGACTCTTCCCTTTGGGGGCAAAATGTAGAGTTTCTTTATGACACTGAAAACCAAGCATGGAAAATATGGTTTGATCCTTAATTCTTTGAATGATTCTTCTCTTGACTAAGTACAAAATTACTATAGAGACTTTTCACACCTTTTACTTGATATTTTGTAAACCTCAGCTGAACTTGATAGCTTTTTATGGTATTGGATAGTCTATATTTGTCTTCCTTTAAGGTTGTACCTACCCTCTGCTTATTTTATATACAGTCTTGTAGCTAAAATCACATGAAAAAGGCTGAAGTTGTGTCTAGGATTGTGTTTAAAGAAAGGAGGATGCTTAATAGCAGTATCAGACCCTTACACTCTAATTTTTTTTCCGTGTTATATAGGCGTTACTGCTTTCTTTATGCGAGTCCTTTCGCAAAATCAAGAAGTAAAACCTAAAGCATCTCTGCCACAGGGATATCTTAATTCAGATTCACAATTATTTATAAAATTTCAGTATTTTAGTGAGAGAATGACACTTGTACTTTTTTGTTATGTAAGCTTTTAAGATAGTAAAGCATTTGTGGCAGAAACACTGGAATTAAGTCTTCTGCTACAGACGTTGGAATTTTGCCCTTAAAAAATGCTGTAGGAATGTTATAATCGTATAGCACTGGCATACAATTGTTGCATGGAGTTGTCATCATTGTATAGTCATGTAAAAACCAGAGAACAATCTCTCATGCTCATCCTGAAAACTCATCATTTCAATATCCCTCAGGATCTGCTTTCCTCTGCAGTTGAGAAAATGGGTCAGGGTCCTGTCAGTGCTGATCCTGTATCAGATGCAAAACAACTTGGAAGTAGGGATTGACTTGAAGACCTTAACAGGTCTTACTGTGGAGGACTTGTAACAGAGATTTGCAGCCAGGGAAACATTCCTAATGTGGAACTTCAAACTCCCAATTAAATTATTTATGCTGTCTTTGGAAATTACAATATGATGCCCTCCAATGCCTAAAGCAGCTAAGAACTGTGAAGTACCAGTGTTTTAATGCCATTGTAGTCCCACTTGCTTTCTCAGGTGGATTTCTTGTTCTACCTACATGTGGTTCAGAAAATGCCCTTCTAGGTTACCTTGCCTTCGTTTTGTATTTAATTATTGTTATTATTACTGTTAAGTGGCCTAAGTTTGAGATTCATTTAGGTAAGTAATTGCTCTGATCATATCCACATGTCAGGAGTACATTTGTGAAGGGATGGGCAAGGTGCCATGTGGCTTTGCAGTGGAAGCCACGTTATTTATTTACAGATTCTGTCCATCATTCTAATAATGATTTTGACTTTGGATGAGCTTTCTTGTTTCAGTGTCTCTGCTGAATGATAATGCATTATGCTTTTAAAACCCTTACAACCAAATCACCAAGCTAGTTCTCTGAACCTCCACTGAAAGAGGGTTTAAAATATTTTGACCTCATTTGGATGGAATTGTGTGCAAATACACCTGGTAGATCCGTGTGTATCCATGACCTTCAAATCGAAGATTTCTGATGGGTATTCTCAGAGACTGATGCAGGTGTGCTCTTCATTCCTCCATCTGTGTAGCTCTTGCTGGCAGAAGACCTGCTGCTTCCAAGTCATGGTCAGGTTCTCCATCTCAGTGGCCATTTCACAACGTGACTGCCAAACTCTCCTGAAAGGGCTTGCTCACAAGTAGTCCAGAACACTCTGCTTAGTAGCAGACAGCACGGGAAGACTGCTTAGCTTGCAAAGTAGAAGGAATTCTCCATGTGTTACATATCCACCGCTGTGTCAGTTTTTTTTTTTAAAAAAAATTACAGTAAAAACAGGACTTTCTTGGAATTAATTTAGGATCCATACAGTTTCTGTGTCAGGGATCTGTGTGTACATAAAATATACCAGTCTTTCCCTGTCTGCTGGGTTTTATGAAGGATAACTTGGAATGCTTGAGACCAAGATTCACCTGGGATTTTAGCTTGATCTTGTGCTTTATGCATCTCCATTTGGGCCTAAGTTTTTTCACAGCCTTTTGCCTACAAATGAAATAGTCTTGCTCAGTGGGAATAGCATTGACTATGGGAGTCGCAGGGCTTCTGGTTCTTGTATTGGCTTCTATTTATGGCATAAAGTCAAGCACAGAGCTTGTGTTTTATCACAGCAGCAGTGTCTTTTTTCATCCTGTCATTTGCTCATCAGTGCTACTTAGTCTTCAGTAATGAGGGTGGAGATGATGATGATGTTTTTAAAACAAATTCCTCTGATAACGGTTCCCTGAGCGTGCAAAGCGTCTGCCTACATGTACGCATGGCAACTTTCAGAGTAGCCCCCTCCCTTACGAATGTGGCTTTTAGGTCATGGTATGGAGTGCTCTCCTCACCTGGGCTCTGCTAGCAGGGGTTGGCTTCATCCAGCCATCAACTCCATAGTTTTGATGCAGCTTTCAGGAAATTATAGTCCTGTTTTGTTTGTATTGTCTTTAGTATGGGAGCAGCCAGTGATTCTGATCAGGATTGCTTGTGCTGGGAGCGTACATAAACGGAGCCATGTAAGGACTCTGCCCAAATGGCAAAAGTTGGAACAATGACTCAGTACTAATAATCTTGCAGTTCTGTTTCTTTTGGTGTTATGTCACTGAATAAGTAGCATTGTAACCCAGCAGCCCCTGAGCTGACATAGCCCGGTTCTTGTGCCCCAAACCTCTTTGAATCAGATTTAAAGGATGAGAGTGAGAATCCTCAGGCCTGTACCAGTCCCCTGCACAGGTGATCTGAATCTCAGTCTTTAAGAAAAAGAAAAAAGGCAGGGGGGAGAAGGATGATGCATATCGTTGGAGGCTTATAATCAGTGCATGCACGGTGTGCTCTGATGCTAATGAAAGACGTTAGATGCCAGTGGGCTTTTCCAGACTGTGACAGAGTTGTTCACTTGATCTGTGCTCAACAAAGAATGCAGCAAAGTGTAACTTAATTGTTCCCCCCCCCCCCAAACTTTCGTGACCTAAGTCTGAGTGGTTGTTGCTATTGTTCACTGGACATTTACGAATTTTGCTAAGGAAATTGCACAGTGTCCCTTCTTTTTCTTTAACAATGTGGCCTATTTAAATGGGATACTCAGGTACTCTAATGGAAAGCTAGACACCAGGAATCTCTCTCTACATTTATTAAATTCTAGAAAATTCTGTGTTCACTTGCTGTGCTAAACACTATTTTAATTCTGCCAACAGAAGTGCATCTCTCATTTTCACTCAAAAAAAAAAAAGTTTTGGAGCCAGCAGTGTCTTTGACAGAATTGAAGCCACCCTTGATAATTTAATTTTATCGGGCTGAGTTTCCACATTTGTGGTATTGAGAGAGTTGCTTTCTATGGAGCAGAAACAGAACAGGCGCTGCATGATTTAGCATTTCCTAAATCTCAAAAACCGTGGAACGCAGTACTCCGCTGCTGCTGCCAAGAAATCCTGGCAAGATAAGGGAGCTAGTACTGGCAGAGGGCATCCCTTTATGTTGCTTCTGGAAATGACTACAAGCACCATGATCCCCACAGCTTTTCCTTGTTTGTGCTCTGGATTGGAGACAGGAAACGCACCTGAAAGGATGAGTCTCATTCTCTGATTTTTGTTACTCATTATACACGGTCTGGTTTGAGCTCAGGGAAGGAGATGACTGTGTCACAAACTAGGACATCAACAAGACCACGTTTTTAACACTTATCTGAGGTGGCTTTTATGGTGAGTTTTGATTCCTCAAGTATCTTTTTTTTTTTTATAATAAGAACTAGCAACCGGATCATAGATGTAGATCAGCAGGAAGTCAGAGGAGGAGATAATTGTACTTCGTATTTTATCTACCCAAAGAGAATACAGATAATGCAAGAAAATATTCCCACTAGGGTGAGAGGGAAAGGGAGCAGGCAAATGGCTTTCAAAGTGAAGGAGATGATACTACAAGAAAAGCAGGCTTACAGGGCTGGTTTTTGTTACGAGCATTTCTATTCATATGAGAGAACTTGGAGGGCAGAATGAAGACTAAGCAGAGTATAGTAACTTACGATGTTAAAATTAAACCTACATGTAAGTAGTTGTAGTTCAGCCCCCAATTTACTACTTTGTGTGATGTCCTTTAACGTGGAGTGAAGAGGTAACTGTCCTTAACTACTCTTCCTGTGTTGTAAGCAGGGAAGAAGTGATCACATCTCCATGGGATCATGAGTATCATCACGCTGGTATGTGCGAGTGGCACGTACTAAAGGTGCGATGACAAGCCTGTCTGCACAGAAGCAGTATTTTGAGGAAAAATGGAAAATAAAAAATGTGGTTGAGAGAAGAACCTCAAGTCGCTGTGCACATATTTTTCAGTAGGAAGCTGCAGTACAAAATGCCGTTATTAATCACTATACACCCTTTTTGAAGGTGGTGGGTGGACAACCTGAAACATTCAGAAGAAAATGATTTTCCAAAGAAACTGACTTTCCAAAGCAACCGCTGAGCATCTGCGTGATTCCGGGATGGGAGTGCAGCAAATAATAGAAACCTGTTTCTTTTTCAAGCATCCCATACGTGTCTCTGTTCTGTACATCTGGCCTTTCTTACCAAGCATTAACCATGCAAAATGCCTTTTACATTCTTTCTGTTGCCTGGCTCTTCAGAGGCAGATGTCCATGGGAGCACAACGTGGCAGCTGGTCTGCGTATCAGAAAAAGCTTTTTGCTTTTCTTTCCATGCTCCCACTTACCTGTGCAACAGCATTCTTAAAACTAAGCCCATTTTAATAGCAGTTGCAAGCTTCTTATTCACAGCCCTTTGTTTCAGCTGGGGCGGAGAAGCTCTGGCCAAGAGCCAGATCTCGTCTGTCAAAATAATAATTCTGGCCTGTAGCTTGTTGTCCTTTTTCAGCTGGTACTTCATAAGAGAAATTCAGGGAGACTGATGCGGTCCAAGTGAATTGTTCTTCCCGTGCTCTCCCAGACAGCTTTCCCTAGGCATGCATCCATTTTCAGTCACCAGATTGGGTACGCAGCTGTCACACAGTGCAAATGTAGCTATTTCCAATTGTGTGATTAGATGTGGGGCCGTAATATACAATAGCGATGCCAACAGTTTAGTGTTGTGGTAGGTTCATACACCGTCACGTGGCAGGAACGGAATCATAGCCTCTCCAGAGCCTACAAAAGCAGCAGTGTGATCATTTCTATGAAAGGTTCTCCATCTGCAGATGGAGAAGAGCAGCCTAGACTGTTTTTCTGCAATAACCTTAGGAGAGTGATAAGTGGCAATTGCCAGTACTGTCAGTAAGGATGGATGATTGCGTTGGGCTTTTGTGCCATATGTTGAGTGTGCTGTATCTCGTTTGTTATCTCCATATAATAATTGAAATGCTGATTACTGTTGAGATAAATGTCAACAGATCATGGTATTTCAAAGTCAGTTTCTGTCAAGAGACTAGTTTTTATAAATGAATACTTTCAAAGGGAAAGTAAGTAAACAGGGTTAAGCTGTATTTGTAGCATCCTAGAAATAATAGCCAGATTTAGGTTGAAAGAGATCTCTAGTAGTCTACCTTCTGCTCCAGCCAGGGTTATTGTCAAGGTTAGATGAGGTTATGCAGAGCCTCATCCAGTTGAGGTGGGCATGTCTGTTATGGTGGCATTTCCATAGTCTTTCTGAGCAGCCTGTCCCAGTGCTCAGCCAATCTGGCTGAAGATTTTTTTTTCCTCGTATTTGGTTAGAATTTCGCATCTTGCTGCTTGTGTCTGTTCTCCGTTGTCCTTTCATTCAGAAGAGTGTATCTTGGTCATCTGTTACTGCCTTCCAGGTGGTGGAGTGTGGGAATTAAACCTGCACAAACATTCTCTGCTCAGCTCCCTAACATCTTATCGGTCCTCCCTGGTCTTTCTCCAGTTCGACAGGCTCATTCTCACACTGGTCACCCCAGGCTGTCACAGATCTACATGCAGATGAAGATGTGAGTGCTGAGGAGAGGGAAAGTCACTTCCCCACCGAGGGCTGGTACCGCATTCGTTAGGTACAGCCCAGTACCGCGAGAGTGCACTGCTGACCTATGTTCAAACTGCTGTCGTCAGGGTCTCCACACTCTGATTTTATCACAGAGTGTCAGTGACTTCAGAGTTGGAGAGTGGGAGGGTTTACGTACCTACAGTTGAGTGCAAAGTGCTGGTAAGTACTGAGAAGTGCTCAGGAGGTGCAGAGCAGCATGTCACCAAAACTGTAGTCCTAAGCACCAGCAGAGCGCTCTTTCGGTGTCACTGACTCAGTAACAGGACTGTGTGTACTTTCTGGTGCACCACACCTTTGGACATCAGCTTAAAGAGCAGAAGAACTGACTGAAAAAATCCCAGAGGTGTCATTGGCTTTCTTATGACTATTTAAGTGCTTATTAATGCATTTTTAAGGCTGATTGTTTTACTTCATGGAACAAATCTAGGTCAAGGATTTATTCTTTTTTTTAAAGAAAGCCAAATTGATTTGATTTGTCTTGTGCTATGCAGCCAGTCAGCCTACAAATACTTAGGAACCTATTACTAGGTTTTTACAGATGAAACTATGAGGCAGTGTCCTTCACGAATGCTAAGAAGCATTATTACAGATATTTATCGCAACACCCAAAAGGCAATGCTGTCCCTGTGTGCATCTGAGTCAGAAGTTTCTTTGATCTCAGTACTGAGTCCTTTCAGGAGAGTGAGGAAATCACGTCTGAGGTGCTGTGGGCTCCAGCCCATGCTGGGCATGGAGTCAGAGCTATACAAAAAGGGGGAAAGAAGCAGTAGTTTCATTTGGAAAAGCTTTAGTTTCTCTTCAGTAAAAGGGTGGTATAAATATCCCAAATCTGTGAGAGCTTGCAGCTCTTATATACAAACTGGGGTAAGATTCAGCGTATCACAGAGGTATGCTTACTTCCTATGCTTCTCTAGAAACAGTTTTTACAATTTCTCCGATTTAATTTTTTTAGTCTCATGTAGACATACTGAGCTATCAATATTTCACTTTTGGGGACAGAAGCTGTATTCTTTTGGAGTCTACCTTTGTGGCTAAATTGAACTACACTTCTATTGTTCTCTAGGTATCTGTGTTACGTAGTGATGAGTTTCTTAATATCCTCAGAAATCTACCCCATCAGCATGTGTTCTCCTGGGAAAGCTGGTGTAGCTCTTGCAGTGAATATATTCCCATGAGATACAGAGAGGGCACCCGGGGCTTCTCAGTCTCATCTCAAGAGAATAACAGTGTTCTCCGTTGTCCTGTTTATTGATCTCTACCAATGATCTCTTCTGGCCACTCTAAAAATTTCTTCAGGTTAAATATCTGGTAATTTATGAAGTTCTTCAGGTTTTTTTTTTTTTAAGCTGTAAAATGAAAACTCTCAATCTTGAGCTATGAGTAGAATAATAAAAAAGATGAATGACTGTTTATTAGTGATAGTGGCTTCAGAAATTAAAGGCCCCTTCATAGGATCGACAGAAATGTCAGCAAAGGGCATTCTTGCTTCCTTGGCTTGCTGTGTGTGATTGCAATGAATTATTTTGGCTATAGCCCACTTGGATGACTCTGCAGTTCACAGCTTGAAAAAGCCAAGTGTCCATAAATAGGCTAAATGTACAGGTGATTTAGCAACTCCAAATTATGAAATTGGAACCGAAAAGCGTGTATTTTCGGGAAACAAGTATTTTGTAGTAAATATTCTAACAGAGTGAAATCTTCTAGAACTGTGCCAAGAAGTTCTGCCTGGTTTTTGGAATGATTTTCTGGATCAGATGTTTTCCCTGGTCTTGGAGATGGAAAATAGGTTGATGTTTAAACCACCTGGAAAGAATTAGATTCCTGTGGCTGCTTGGGTAATTGGTGATCCAGAGAACAGTTAAACAAATTAGGCTGGGCGAGGCCGTGTGTATACCCTAGTAGGGGCTCTCAGAGTTATCTCTGTGCTTTGTGGTTTTTTAACAGGCATTACACCCATAAAGAGAAAGATTTGTTCTGACCTAACATGGGCTTAGCATCCCATGGAAACAGTGCCATGGCCTGAAGGCATCAGTTGTCATGGGATGTCATGCTTGGGATTCCTTCATCTCTCTTGGTCTTGGCATTTTACCCTGATGGCCGTATTTACTTTGCTGACTTCAGGTTCAACAAATACCTTTTTAAAAACTGTTGTAGATTTAGAGTCATCAAGGAAGCTTACCTTGTTTTCTAATTTCAAGTGATTAATTATTTTTATAAATGGGTTTTATTTCTGATTCAGACTTTTTTTTCGTTCCCCAACATGGAATCTGACAGATAATTAGCCTTCAGATACAAGGGTAGTTCTTCATTTATGTTATTTACAAATGCTTCTCTCTCAGCTTCATTTGGTTACATGTTTAACATGATCAACAACACGAGTGCGTAAAGACACGTTTAACGTCAGTTTACACCGATGGCCCCTTCAGACGCCGCGCAGCCGATCTGTGCAGAGCCACTTCCTCTGCAGCCAGATGCTGTTGGCTGCCGCCCGCCCCCGAGGACCGTGCTGAGCGTCCCAGCACAACCCAAATGCTCCCTGGTCAGCCGGTGGGGCCCCCGGGGCTACTGGGGAGGGAACACAGTTCCCCACTCTGTGTCCATCTCCTTCGTTCCTCCCGGCTGAGCAGGCAGAAAGCCCCGGGGTTTGGACGAGCAGCCCGTTGCCAAACCTCCAGCCTCGCCCCGCCAGGCTGCGCTCGGGGCTGGGCGCGGGGCTCTCCGGAGCCTGGGTTTGTGCTGTCACTGCGCGGCAGGAATGGTGGGCCCCAGGTAAGTGGCCTCTCCTCAGTCTCAGGTCCAGTTCTAGGCCTTGAGCTGTGACTGTTAATGCCCTCTTGGTTCTGAGATAGTTGTGATGCTTTGCTGTCATCTTAAGATTAGAAACATTATTTTTGAAATACCCATAGATATGTTTGTTATGTTATAGGCTTTTGAGCTAGCGACTGGCGATTATTTGTTTGAACCACACTCTGGGGAAGACTATTCCAGGGATGAAGGTATGAATCTTTTGAGATATGTTATATGAGTTCCTGTATATTTTCACACTCCTCTTCTTAAATTTCCAGTGATCTTACAGTGGGGTTAAGTTTTGTATTTGAGTGAAATGTTCATACACATTGTTTTCAGAGTATAAATATGATTTTTTTCTTTTTAGTTTTAAGTTCCATCACTAGCAATGGGTGGGCAAAAACTCCCTTCTGCAGATACTCATCTACTTAACAACTGCCTGAAGGAATTAAACTGCCCTTCTTGTAAGATTGCATATGTGTGGAAACCTGATTGAGAATAACAACATTTTAGTTAAGAAAAGAAACGACAAATTTGAACTTTATAGTATTTTCTCTTCATAAGAGTGACACTGGAATAATGTTTACATTGTGTATTTTTATTTAAATTAGGCGATTACTAATTTTTTTATTTTTTTTTTAAATCGGAATTAACTCCTGCTTCCATCTGTATACCTGTCCATTTTCATGCTTGTTTGCTTGTAAATGCTCTTTGCAGTGGTAATGTGGGCATCATTCATTGTTCCTAAATGCTACTAATGATGCCAGAGCTCTGCTGATCCTGGAAACCTCTGCATGGATTTGCTGCAAACATTGTTGATTTGAAACTATTTCTGATTTTTTACTAATTCCGGTTTCTTTCCTCTTCTTTTTTATCCCATCCTTTCCCTGCCCCTTCCACTCCCGTATCCTTTTTTTCTCTCCCTCATAGACCACATAGCACACATCATAGAGCTGCTAGGCAATATCCCAAGGCACTTTGCTCTATCTGGAAAATATTCTCGGGAATTCTTCAATCGCAGAGGTAGTACCTCTTCTTTTTGAAAGGTACCGTGATGCAGACAGAAGTGGAATTGCTGTTGCTGATTATAGCTTGTCCCACTGAGGAGCATTTTCTGAAATTACACAACAAAAATTTTATTTTTGAAAAACAAATATGCAGGAATCTGTGACAAAATTGCTTTTTTTTTTTTTTTTTTTAGCTAAACGATCTGAAAAATAACTATTGCTACATTTTAAAATTACATAGCAAAACTTGATTGTAGCAGCTGATGCTCAAGTGTTGCTTTGAGGAGGAAATTTTGCTGAAAGCATCTTTCCACGTTAGCCACTGAGCAGTCTGCGGGTGTCTTTTTCACCAGGATCAATCTATTTCTGTCTGTACCGGGCCAGTGTTAGTGTGTGCATGCAATGTACTGATTAAACTGTTGTATGTTTCTGTTTTGCTGGCAATGTTCTCCAATGCAGACCACATAGCATTGATCATTGAACTGCTGGGAAAAATCCCTCGAAAATACGCTATGTTGGGGAAATATTCCAAGGAGTTTTTCACCAAAAAAGGTAACGGTATTTATGCAACACTAATTTAAAGCGTAATACTATCCAAAAGGAGAGTGTGTTCATTTATGGGTACTGAAGAAATACATCCATTTAAATGGAGAGCTCTTATGAAAGAAGAATTTTGGTGTAAACTTGACTTTCTGGGAAAAGCCACGATTTGCTGTATTCATTTCAATACTTCATTTAAAATTCTTTTTGAGATGTGCTCAACAAAGTGTGAACGTTAACAAATGTCTGTGTGAATCCGTTGTCCGATGTTCGTGTAAATGTCAGGAATCAAGTGATGCATAGCTTGTAACGTGCTGGAAAATCACCTGTCAGCTACTCGTGATTACATACGGTCTGGCGGATAAGGAATGACCGGGCTGGGAAGGGAATACCTGGGCAATAGACAGACAGCTGCGGGCAGTCGGTCCTCACTCCCTCACAACCTCCCTGAAGAGAGCGCGCGCGGAAGCGATGGCTCCGTGACAGAGCGGTGGAGAAAGCTGCTCTGCCGTGGGCAGTGCTGCCTCACTTCAGATGCTCCCAGTGACCGCAGTGCCCGAGTGCCGCAGCCAGAGGCGGTGACTCACCTGTGCTCGGTGGTGTACACAAGTGCAGCCCCTCTAACATTAAACTCCTTGTCGATGGCTACAAGAAATTAATCTGAGTAAGCACACTGGGCCTTCCAGTTCTTTTATCTTTCTGGGGCTTTGTCTTTGCTCGGGCTGCTCTTCAAGACAAGGTTTTGACACATGAGGGAATGTGGTGATTCTTGAAGTGTCTTTTGTCCCCTCAATGTACGAGACGGCGCTGTGCTGTATCGAGGGACAGGGCGTGTCAGGAGCATCCCATTACGTGGTGGGGGAACATCTGGGCGCATCAACTGCAGCTGGCGAGCACGCTTTCCTGCTGAACGGTGCTGCCGCTTCTCTCTGGCTGGGCACGTGGGGTGCCGGGGGGCTGAGGCAGCAGCACTGTGCTGTAACAGGTTGGGGTCACAAGGCAGGAGACAACCCAGTGACTCATGCCCCCTTGCATGAGAGCCGCCTGTTCCCTGCGTGGGTGATTCCGGTACGGCAGGGACCCCTCCCTGCCTTCGCTGCCTTCAGGAGGACGTAATGGCCTTAAAGACCGTGCGAAGAAGGGCAGCGGTGGTATCTGGGAGATAGAGCAACTGTCATTTCAGGCAGTCTGAAATGCCTGTGGCTTTTCAGTGTGGAGGGGAGAAGGTTTCTGGGGGAATAATAAAGGTTTACAAAATTGGGAAGTCAAGCTGAAAACAGAGCTGCTGTTTTCCAGCACCTGCCACGTGAGAGCTGGGGGACACGCAGGGAAACTTGCAGGGGGTGGCTTTAAAACAAGCGCTTCCTTGCGCAGCAGGCAGCGAGCTCCAGGAGCCTGCTGCCATGGGTGTCTTAGGGAGAGACCGTGTCACAGGCTCAAAAGCAATCTCTTGTTAACCGAGATGAACAAACTCGGGCCTGACAGGTCTATAAAGGTATAAAGCAGTACAAGGTCTGGGCACTCGTGATTACATACCACCCCCAGCTGCTGCAGTGAGGGCAGGGCCTGCGGGAGGGCTCCTCTGCCTGCCCTCCCTGCCCCTTCCTGTGGCCACTGTTAGATGCAGGTAGAACTCCCCCACTGGAAAGATCCCCTAGCCTGACTGGACCCCTCCCCACTTTTAAGCGTGTCTCATGTTCCCAGTTTTCAGTTTACATCACATGGGTTGGCATTTTTTAATGATGTCACAGAACTTTAAAATGACCTAACAGTTACACAATAACCACAGTAGTTGTGGCATGCAGAAGAGAGCAGTTTGTAAAATTCCCTTGAAGTGGAGTTTCACGTGTGTCCATGAGCATCTTCCACTGCAAAGTGTCACTGCTGTCCTCCAGGGCACTGGAGAAGCTTCAGTGATTTTCTCAGAGGCACCATCTGCTGTGGCTCAGGGCTCTGGGTGGGATTTAAGCACTTCAAAAGACTAGGTTCACCCACCACAAAAAGTGTTAAGGTTTCTGTCGAAGCTTAAGTAGAGGAGATTTCACCTGTTTGACTCAAAACAAAATCTCAAATGCAAGACGAAGGAGTAATGGCCAAAGCTGCATTTTCAGATCATACCAGTTATTCCACTATTGCAAGTTGGGAAAACTGAAGTGCTTTGTGGAGGAAAAATAGAGATGGTGAGTTTCCTGCTCACTTACGTGACATTTTCTTCATTGAATCAGGCACCAGCTAATCCTTTTCTATTTTCCTGGCCACCGCGGTACTGCAGCCTCTCTGGTGCCCCCAGGAGGGATTTGTGTTTGACGGGCTGGCAGGGGATGATCGGCTTCGTAGTTGGTCAGCAGGCTGCTGCAGTTTGTACTCGTCTGCCTGGGGCCTGAACACTTGAGGTCAGAGGCTGTGGTCGCACAGGCCTGAGGCTTCTGAAAATTTCTCTGTGCTGTAAAGGTGGCCTTAGAAATTTTAACTGTAGGCTCCTATTTTGAAAACACTCTCCTTAGGTGGAAATCGAGAAATCACATTTGGGTGTCGTTCCTGCCCTTAGGCAAGTTCAGCCTCAGAGAGAAGCTGTAAACGTGAACTGTTCCACTGAAGCCACTAGCACAAGAGGTGTTACCAGCTAATGGGTTTACAGGATCTAATGAGTTTACAGGATCGAGTCCCTTCGTCTCTGTAATTGCCAGAGGCGGTTTGTGATGTGCAAGCAGGAGGGTGCGTTTACAAAAGGCAAAACATCTATGAGTTACTTCATAGTCACCAAATGCTCCCGCACTTTTTATAGGGTTTCTTCTTGACTGAGCCCAGTAATAACTCCAGCAAGTCCCTCAGTGCCATCATGAAGCTGTTTTGTCTATAAAAATGATTAACATGTTTTGGCACTGAAACTCAGAACTCTTTTGTTTGTTTATAGACCGTGGTTCCTTTTGTTTTTCTTCTGGTATTTGCTCACCCTGTTTCCTTGTGAGCTAAACCTTTTCAGGACACTGGCCGGGTACAGGCTTGGCTTGTTGGAAGTGGTAACAAGGAAAAGCACTGCTGCTCATTTGCCACCCTGGGAGGGAAGGAGAGGGCTCTCCTCTCTACCTCCCTCACTTCCAGCTACTCTGCTGTGGGGCTTCAGCAGTGGTTCTTGCGTTAGTTCTTGGGAGCGTGTCCTCAGAATACATGGTAGCAGATTATATCGCACTCCTGCCTCCCCAGTGCGACACGTCATCTGTTTCTCACCGTTTGGTAATCCATCCTCCTCTTCCCGCTGACACGTCTTGTATTTGTCTTTGACAAGTTTCATAGACTAGCTCCGTTTTTCTGCATTATGGTCAGCAGAGAAAGCTTTAAACAGCATCTTAGCCCCCTGGTCCTTCAGATACTCCTTTAGTAATTTCCTTCTGACAACATTACACTTTACAGAAGCTCTGTTGCTGCCTCTGCTTTGGCCACAGGGGTTTTACAGTTCTGACAACTCCATTGTCCCCTCTGGATATTTCCTGTGTGCGTGGCTGTCAAAAATCTAAATAAAGAGCTTCTGTTAGGAGGTTTTCACTTGCTGTTACATTTTTAGCATTTCTTTGAAGATCCATATTAGTGTCCAGAATACTGATGGTGTCAGACAGGTGGGAGCTCTTCATCTCCCTTAGAGGTACTACCTTGCTCCTCCAGCTACATGGGACAAACCTCAGGAACTAGATAGGAATAGATGTTGCCAGACACCTCCATTTCCTGTGCTGCTCTTCAGCGCTTTAGGATGGAAATGAGATGAACCCACCACATTCAAATAAATTAGAGGGGTTTTGTCCACATCTCTTGTGTTAATTACATTTATGTACCCTGTTTTGATTCCATGGTCAACATCAGCAAGGGAAAGTAGTTAGTGACCTGCTGTGCCACTAAGATCCTAACAAGTCTATGGGTCCAGATGGGATTCATCCTAGGGTGCTTAGGGAGCTGGCGCAAGAGCTGGCTAAGCCGCTCTCCATCATTTATCACCAGTCCTGGCTAACCAGGGAGGTACCAGATGACTGGAGGTTGGCCAATGTGACGCCCATCCCTAGAAAGGGCCGGAAGGAGGATCCAGGGAACTATAGGCCTGTCAGCCTGACCTCGGTGCCTGGCAAGGTTATGGAGCAGTTCATCCGGAGTGCCATCGAGCAGCAGGTACAAGACAACCAGGGGCTCAGGCCCAGCCAACATGGGTTTACGAAAGGAAGGTCCTGCCTGACCAATCTGATTTCATTCTATGANGGCACTGGTGAGGCCTCACCTCGAGTACTGGGTGCAGTTCTGGGCCCCTCACTTCAAGAAGGCTACTGAGGTGCTGGAGCAGGTCCAGAGGAGAGCAGCGACGAGGCTGGTGAAGGGACTGGAGGGAAAGTCTTATGAGGAGAGGCTGAGGGAGCTGGGGTTGTTCAGCCTGGAGGAGAGGAGACTCAGGGGAGACCTCATCACTCTGTACAACGACCTGAAGGGAAGTTGTAGACAGGTGGGGATCGGGCTCTTCTCCCAGGCAACTAGTGACAGGATGAGAGGGCACGTCCTGAAGCTGCACCAGGGGAGGCTTAGGTTGGATATTAGGAAGCCCTTCCTCATGGAAAGGGTCATTAGGCGCTGGAATGGACTGCCCAGGGAGGTGGTGGAGTCGCCATCCCTGGAGGTGTTTAAGGAAAGCTCGGATGTGGCACTTAGTGCCATGGTCTAGCTAGGTGTTGTGGTGTTGGGGTCATAGGCTGGACTTGATGATCTCAGAGGTCTATTCCAGCCTCAACAACTCTGTGATTCTGTGATACCGTGGTCATGATCTTTATTGAAAACAGGCACTACTTTTATTCTTGGCCATCACAGAGATAATTTTTACTGTATCTCATTTTCATAAATGCTTTTACAATCTTCCTGGAATTTCTTGTGGACAACTTCAGCCCGTAGTGCTAAAATAGTTTGTTTCTCAGCAGAAAAACCACCATGCAGTATTGTGCTGCCCAGAGTGTGCTGGTCTTAGCTTGGCTGCTTCAAGTTCAACCTTCGCTAACAAAACAAGTAGTATTCAAACAGTATGAGCTTGCCTTCCACAGTGATACCAGGAGCTGCATCTTGTAATCTTACTTCATACAACCCGAGGGAGGAAAGATTCCCAAAACGACCTAATCGGAATACACAGGTGAAGGCAGAGCTGCATGGAAGTAGCAAAGCCGGCCTAGTTCAGTAAATGATCATAGAATCATAGAACATTTCCAGCTGGAAGAGACCTTGAAGATCGAGTGCAACCTTTTCCTAGCGCTGTCAACACCGCTAAACCATGTCCCTCAACGCAACATCCACCCATTTCTTAAACACCTCCAGGGATGGTGACCCATCTCCCTCCCTGGGCAGGCCATTCCAATGCCTGACAACCCTTTCAGTAAAGAATTTTTTCCTAATATCCAACCTGAACCTCCCCTGGTGCAATTTAAGGCCATTTCCCCTTGTCCTATCACTGACCATTAGGGAGAACGGACCAACCCCCGCCTCGCTGCAACCTCCTTTCAGGTAGCTGTCAAGAGCAATAAGGTCTCCCCTGAATGACTGCAGTAAGCTCGAGAAGCAATCGACACAACCTGATTGGTTTTTATTTTTTAAGGCATTTTTGGCTTGCGGTCAATAGCAAGTCACTATTTTCTATCCCTTCTTGGCAATATTTGAGTTTAGGCATTTGTATTAGTTTGCTACCTGTGCGTGTGAGTAGTCGCTAATACACGCTTGTGGAAACCTTCAAAAGGATCAGATTTTTCAGCAGTTGTATTTCAGAGTTGCACAAAGATTTTTAAAGGGCCGAGGGTGAGCCTGGCAGTGAGTACACCTCTCTGAGATGTGCTGTCCTTTGTCCTTTCTGCACGTTCCTACCGTGGGGCAGCCTGGGCCCAACGTGGAGCTGCCTTTTGCTCAGCTCAGGGGTTCTGATGGGACATGACTGTACGGTCAGTAACCATCAGGACACAGCCTCTGCTTTCGTTCTTCTCTATCTCAGCACCTCTCCTGGCCTGCGAGGTGGAAAGAGAACCGTGGGCCAGCTGTGGGCAGCGCAGCGTGACTTTCTGTTACCAGCAGGTCTCTTATCTCTCTTGCAAGTGATGGACCATTTGCACACTTGCTCTTTTGGGGTGATAGCACCTGAAGAGTGGCGTTTTCAAGTGCTGCACCCAGCCTAGAACCTTCTGCTATGGCCCGGCACAGCAGGAGTGTGGCCTGCTGGGCTGGTAGTGGTTTTAATCATCTGTTGCATTCAAATGCTCAGACTCTCAGGGGCAATCTGAAGACACAAGTTTCTCCTACTGCGCTGGAATTTCTGTAACCACAGGGGTGTACAGACCTCTGAGCTGATGTCTGATGGCATTTTGTGGGCAGTAGATTACTGCCAGGGACAGTAAGTCAAGTTGCCAAACCACTTTGTTTAAAAATAATAATGGCTTGCGTGCCCTTGTGGCCAGGAAGGCCAATGGCATCCTGGGGGGCATTAGGAGGGGTGTGGTTAGTAGGTCGAGAGAAGTTCTCCTCCCCCTCTACTCTGCCTTGGTGAGGCCGCATCTGGAATATTGTGTCCAGTTCTGGGCCCCACAGTTCAAGAAGGATAGGGAACTGCTAGAGAGAGTCCAGCACAGAGCCACCAAGATGATTAAGGGAGTGGAGCATCTCCCTTATGAGGAAAGGCTGAGGGAGCTGGGTCTCTTTAGCTTGGAGAAGAGGAGATTGAGGGGAGACCTCATGAATGTTTATAAATATGTTAAGGGTGAATGTCACGAGAATGGAGCCAGGCTCTTCTCAGTGATGCCCAATGACAGGACAAGGGGTAATGGGTACAAGCTGGAACACAGGAGGTTCCGCTTAAACTTTAGAAGGAACTTCTTTACAGTAAGGGTGACAGAGCACTGGAACAGGCTGCCCAGGGAGGTTGTGGAGTCTCCTTCTCTGGAGACATTCAAGACCCACCTGGACGCCTTCCTGTGTGATGTCATTTAGGTTCCTGCTCTGGCAGGGGGATTGGACTTGATGATCCTTCGAGGTCCCTCCCAATCCCTAACATTCTGTGATTCTGTGCCCCTGTAGCAGATGATGTCATGTGCTTGTGAAGCGATGGGTGAGTCATGCTTATCTTTCAGTCTTGGGTGAGAACCCATCACCTTCCTCAGCAGTTCAGGGAACATTGCAGTAACCATAGGGGTCTCTGAAGTGCTTTTTGTAGCACAACGTGGAGACTCTCTGGCTCAAATACATGCCTGAGAAGAAGGGAGATGGCAGTGGAGGAGCTGGGAGCAGCCAGAAGAGTGTCTTCCCCATCGTGCCGGTGATCTGTGGATAGACCTGAGTAGTGTTGCAGGTTTGAGTCACGGAAGAGTTCTTGCCTCTTTTCTTTGTTTTGGTCTGAAACATTGCCAGGTTGGCCGTGTGCCCCCTCTTTGGTAGAACTCAACTCCTGCAGCTGCTGCCACTGCTTGTAGTGGTGGTTGGTTGAAGAAGACGTAGGCAGCAGCAGGGTCTTCCTTCTCAGCAGGGATTCAGACCAAACCTCTTGGGGATGTTTGCCTGGGAGATGGAGCAGAACCTCCCAGTGCCAAGCCTCTGCGCTTGGCTGGCTTTGGAGCGAATCGCTGCTCTGCGCCACTGTCGGCAGATACCACGTAGTGAGGCCATGACCTGTGTTGCCGAGACCTCCACCTTAGGATTAGGAGCAGTTTGTGTAAAGTTTGGGTTCTTTGACTGACGAAGGAGGACGGGGCTGCGGTGGTCTTTGCCCACGGTGTGAGCAGGCGTGCGAGTGAAGGAGTGAGTGCCCTCGGGCGCAGGAGCCAGAATGAAGACGGTGGCACAAATCAGAAACGATGCGTACGGTGGAGTCCAGGTGTAACATAGAGTTTGCTGTAGGAATGATTTCTTGGTTTTGACATCGGACTTCCTCGTCTCCTTTGAGGACCTCAAGCAAGCTTGCGAGGTGCTGCCCTTCCTAAATAATGATTCTCAGCCTGGTCAAAGTGCTGTGAATGCAGAGCGGGAGGAAAACAAAACGGAATTAGTAGCTGAGGGACAGTGAGGCATTTTTCTAACACCGGTAAATCTTTCTGTTTGCAGGAGAACTCCGACACATTACCAAGCTGAAACCCTGGAGTCTTTTTGATGTGCTTGTGGAGAAGTACGGTTGGCCTCACGAAGATGCTGCACAGTTTACAGATTTCCTGATCCCCATGCTAGAAATGGTCCCAGAGAAACGCGCTTCAGCTGGAGAATGCCTTAGGCATCCGTGGCTGAATTCTTAGCAGAATCTCCCAGCTGAAAAAAAAAAAAAAAAAAAAAGCCAGCAACCACTTTCCAATGCATCGGACCTAAACGGTGACTGTCACAAATTCTTTAGCAGGATCACACGTGAGCTGGCTTCAATCCTCAGACCTTTATTTTGCTTGAGGTACCGTTTGACATTTTGCTTTTTGTGCACTGTGTTCTTGGGGAAGGGTAGTCTTTTTGTCTTCAGCTAGTAGTTTACTCACCCACTTTCTTCAGCAAACACTTAACGTGTCTTTAAGCATTGTTTCTTGTGTTGTGTGGCATTCAGATGTCAGGTTTTTGAACAAAGGAAACTTCCCCCCATGTGTTTTGGCAAGTTTTGTAACTATTTATGAAAAAAAAATATTTTAGCTGATGCATATTATATAATTTACGAGCGTAAGAAATTTATCAAGGCAGAAGCGAGTTAACGGTGAGGAATTGTACAATTTTATCTTCTGGCGAAGGGATGTCATTCTTGTATTATAGTGTATGTAAATGCACCCTGTAAATGTTTATTGCCATTTAAATATGGGACTGGGGACTCAATTTCAGAGTAAAGCGACTAAGTTTTAGAGAGCTTTATAGCAAACCAATTGCATGTAGTGGACTTCAAACTGCTTTAAGGAATTGTGTAAACTTTCTATTCTTGTCGCAGTTCCTGTTCATTGGATTTTAAACAAAGTGGCTCTGGTTTACAGGATTCTCATTCCCCAAACGGCACTTTAAAGGAAGGCTAGACTTCTTTCTAATAAAGTATGCATTATCATTTAGCACTCCCTTTTAGAACTTTTGCCTATTTTAAGTGCTTTTAAGAAAAGAAAAATAGCAATTTCCCTTACAATGTGATAGTGAAGACATGGTACCATATGGTGTTGCCTTTTTATAAGCACTGTAAGTTGTACTATACCTTAAGAGAAAAAAACAAAATTAAAAGTCGAGCATGAGAACCACTCTCTGTGTAGAATTTACTTGATCTTTTATAATAAAAGCGTGTGCTTGGCATCAGTTAAGGCAGGAGCTGATAGCTGCAAGTGGTTACAGTGCAGTGGGTAAAATAATCCAAGAAACAAGATCATGCTCATTCCATTCATAGCTTTACATGTTTCTAAAACAAATTGCACTAGCTTTATTCTTTCCCATTACTAGACCTACGACGACCTGTTGTAAGCTGCACGCAACAATTCCGTGTTTCCTAGGAAAACCAGGCTGCATAGGCTGAAGCTCATAGGCAATACAGATTTTAGAATGTACAGTTTGGAGGTGTGTTTTGGCCTCGTTTAGAAGTCAGTGGGATGAATGTAAGCTTACTTCTGATTTTCATGTAACTACGGTGCCACTTTTTTTTCTTGACTTTGTCCATATGAAATTTATTCACATGCCTTTGCAATAACTAGATTGTGAGAAGCTAGCCCCATGCTGTAACAATAACCAGTTGTTTGAGGTGCTTGCAGTTGTCTAATTAAAGTGTTTTGTTTTTTCAGACAGTATGCTGTCATTGGAATCTTTGGTAGCCGTGACTCCAGCTCTTTGTTGGCTAGAGGTCCGTGGCGTGGGGTGGGGTGTGGGGCCTGTTTTAGCCTGGCCGAAGGGAAAAGCAGCTTTCTGTGTTCAAGTACATCACCTGGTGTAACTCAGAGCATCCTGGAGGGTGCCAAGGCGTGAGGGGCTGTGTGTCAGTGGTTGCTGGGGGAGACGTGACAAACCCAACAGAGTGTTTCATATGCAGTGTTTAACTACTACTAGAAACAAGCCAGATTACCCTGTCCCTGACAGGCCGGTGCAGCCACTCCTTCAAAAAGAAGCTGCAAAGCCACCGGAGTGGGGGACACACGCACCGGTCAGCGGTCCCCACCAGCCAGTTGGGTTTCAGGACCGGGTGCCCCAAGCGATTCACACTGGAACTGCTTTAACGGCCACGAGGACGATGCTGGCGAGGAGGACGATGCCACAATGGACTCCAGAGCTAGAGGTAAAAATTACATTCAGCTTCACATGTGGCCTAGCCACCGGTAGTTGCTGCAGCCAATTAGGTGGTTGTTCTTGAGTACGTGGAGAATACACTTGTGCGCAGGGCCGGCTCAACTGCAGCTGTTGAGGTACCCGTCCTGCGCTCTGTGCGCCAGTGCCCTCCCCTTGGCCACAGCAGTACCACTGAACTTGGGGAACCCTACGTGCAGTACTAGTCCTGTTCTGCCCTCAAGACCTCACCACATACAGTGCAGTTTTTACACTCTGTGAGCTACTGTAATGACCTAAGGTGTGGAGGAGGGGCAGGGGCTCAGGACAGCCGGAGGTCAACACTGGGCTAGAGAGGGTGATGCTGATTTTATCCAAGATAGTGTCTGATTAGGGTGGAGTGGGCGGTTCTGCTGTTGTTGATGGTCTAATCCTGTTCTACTTCCTGCTAGTGCAAAATATCATGTAGTGCCTAGACCCTGTGTTTTGCATGGGCAGCAGCTGTTCAGGGAAGTAAGTATGCCTAGTGTACTGGTTTTACTAATAAAACTTTTCAATAATAAGCAGCAAATTAGAATTTAAAGTAGCCCCCCCCCTTTTTTTTTCCCTACATGTTAAAGAAAAGTTACCACCTTTTTCTCAGCAAGTAGGAACAGCCACATTACATCACATACCATTTCAGGTTTTCTTCTCTGGTTCTGAGGTGGAGCCATCGAGCAGAATTTAGAGCAGTCACTACCACCGTGCAAGGACAGCATCACGTGCCAGTTAGGGAATAACTCTGCGCCTGTTAAGTACAACAGCACCATCCTGGCTGCTGCTCTTCAGCACCTGGAATAAAAGACTTCTTTTTAAAAAACACCACAGCAAGACTCTGCTCTATTGTTCACAGCATCCTGTAACTCATTTTAGCACCACTACTTTGATGTCAGGGAATCTCTGCAGGGAGGATGGGCACTGATGAAAAACCTGCTCTACAAATAATTTATTTTTTAATTTTGTGGAGAATCTGACCCTGTCTTGGTCCCCAGAGTCTGCACCGCCAGGAGGAGGAAAAGAGGAAGGTACCACAGCATGGAGCTGCCTGTGCTCTGTAACCAGGCAGAGCGCTGTGGTGCTGGTACCCACAGACTGGAGGGGGACAGGGACAACCCTGCCCCCCTCGGGCCTGTCGCTACCTGAGAGCAGTTCTTCCTCTCCTCTAGACCCTGCTCCTTCCACCTCTGTCTGTGCTACAGCAGCAAACCCACATCTGGGAACTGCCGGGAAACCAACAGCCTGGCAGGGACCAGAAGGATGTCTGTTTTGGGGCCTGAAGGCCACGTCCCTGAAGACACAACCACCCTTTCAGGACAAGGAGTTAAAACTGACATAACTGTGATTTATTAACATGAATTAAAATGCCCAACCAGTGCTGCAATGTGACAGTATATTAAAAAAAAATTAAAGATCATATACTGTACTACTTTCACAAAGATCACACTTTTTTTTTTTGCAAAAGAGACTTATTATATACAATACTATATCAAATGAAAGAAGCTTTAAGCCATTTTACAAGCAAAAGAAATACAGTATTTACAGCACTCAGAGACATTAGAAACAGTCTATACATTAAATTACAATTTCTGCAAGTAACTGATGAAACAAAAAGCCATGTCCACACCAAAACTATAAAAATTTGTATTGCATTGTTTTCTATCTCTATGCACACAAAGAACTGTTGACAGAAAAAAATGAAAAAAAAAATTGTTAGTGCCATCACTTAGCCTCTGTACTTATTTAATTACATATGTATAAAAGTAATATAGAAAACATTCACTAAATGAATTTAACTGCAACAATAAAACTTTAAAGATTATGCAGCATCAAACCTACTGCCAGAAAAAACAGCTGGAATGTTCACTTACAAAATAAAAAGAAATACCTAATACTGGCTTAACAGCACATTTTCAGGAATTTTAAAAAGCAAAAAATGGAAAGAGTACAATGAAAGAGCACTGGTGTTTGCTTTTATACAAAGTATCATGTACAAGCTTTAAAAAGTACCTGGAATAGGTACATATGAAATATACACAGTTTATATTACAGAACATTTTAAAAATGTTTAGAATTAGAGGGGTCCTTTTTAATGCCACCCTGACCCATGGTAATTGTTCTGAAAGGTGGGTGGCACCTGTGCTCTGTGAATGGGGATCTGTCCGGGCACCGGCGAGGCCTGCTGCGGGCCCTGCACCCCGTGGGGCAGGGGGACAGAGCCAGGGTGCGGGCAGAAGCCCGAAGCTGTGGGTGTTGCGATACTGTTTGTTCCTTGAGGTTGGATGTGAGGACCCTGACCGGGGAGTGGGCAATGAGGTCCTGTTCCAGCAGGCTGATGTTGAGGTCCAGGTCCTAATGTCGTGTGATGCGGGGCTTGCGGGGAGTAGGAGGACACGCTCGTGTGAGCGTTCGAAGGAAAATGGGGGGGTGCTTGATGAGATGGGTGGTGTAACCCTTGTGCCGACGCCGGGTGATGCCCCGAGCCGATAACGTTGGAGGGGG
>VWZK01019052.1:0-31908 GCA_013396935.1 Baryphthengus martii | reverse complement strand
GCAACTTCTGCGAATGGGAAAGTTGCTCAGCAGAACTGCGCAGATGCGATTGAGATGGATGATTTTTTGAAAGTGCTTGGACATTATTCGTCAGCTGTTTTTGTTGCAGCTCGGATTTTGGGTGATTCGCACATTCGGCCTCAGGTGCGTTAGCTGCAGTTTCCCAGTGTGAATCCGGTTTGGTGGGTGTTTTCCCGAGGGACTGCGTTGAAACTGCAGGACTCGGTGAAGAGGGCTAGAGTGAGAAGACAGACAGTCAGTGCAACGCATTCAAAATATTCAGCTATGCATGGAGTTAGAACAAAAAGAATGTCTCAAAATATTGTTCTCTTCCCCGTGATGGTGAAAAGTGTTGAGGCACAGGATATGCATGTGGTATAAGAAAAACGGTGACCACAGAAAGCTTGAACTCAGAAAGACACTGCTGTTACCAAGTATTTATCAATCCTCTTCAAAGTCAAGGGCTAGAAAATGTATTTTAAAGTACTAACAGAATCACAGAATGTTAGGGGTTGGAAGGGACCTCTAGAGATCATCTAAGTCCAACCTCCCTGCCAAAGCAGGATCACCTAGGGCAGGCCACACAGGAATGCATCCAGAAACATAACCCATCAGGTCAACATGAGAATCTGTTATTTGTCAAGGTTTTAGATTTCTCAGTGATTTCTTTCAGAAATCACTCCAGACAAGGCCATTTACAAAAAGGAAGCCATTTTCAGAGTGACTGAACCTTCGAGCGCTGGCATAGCACGAGCAAACAAACAGACTCCATGTTACAACCTGTCACTTAATACTGTACAGGCAGCTACTCGCCATCTCTCCCTATCAGTGCCTCCACTGACCCTGGCATGCCAAGAACAACAAGCTCCTGTTAAGGCACAAAGTACATAAATCACGTTACTACTGTCAGTTCTTCATTATTTGTTCTGCAGAACTGTGTTGATACACTGATACCATCTTCCCTGTCTACAGACTGCAAGATCAATAGGTACAGCTATTGAAAGAACAGAACATAAACCAACTTCCTGGCAGGTACAGGCCACCACAAATATTCTTTCACATTTACTTCTGTTAAATTATTGCACAGACAGATGAATGTGTGTTATGTATGGAACCGGAGTAGTAAACCGTGAGATTAACATTTCTGAAGATAAATCAGAGATGTACACACGTATTCACACACGTTACACAACACACATGCACACTCGTGCCTGCATACGCTGTGCATTACCTTGCTTGCTTTTGATGGACTCTTACAACTCCTTTGTGAAGTATCTGGGGACGGACATTCAGAAGTAGGCTCTGGATTTTCAGGATCAGGTTCTACAGACATAAAGCAGAAGTAAACATAAAAGTGGGAAAAGCAGGTCTTTTGCAAAGATCGCCAAGAACTTCATATTTGATTTTAAAAGAGCTATTAATGTTGTTGTAAGAGACTATTCAATATGTCAAGTGCCATACAAGGTCATCTGCTTACTGACCTTCCATAAATTCAGTGAAAGAAGGGACCTTAAGCTGCAACTGGGAAATGAGATTTGAATGAGATGAAGGTGGAGACTGAACATGAGACGGTGAGCATGGGCTACAAGGTGATTCTCCCCCTACAGATGAAGCAGACCCAAACAAGTTATTAGAATGATTCCAGACTACCATCGGGGAGCTGGTTACACTTAATCTACCTTCGCCATGATCGATCTACTCACCACTGTCCTTGTCTTTCCTATGATCGCTGAGAAGTAAAGCTCTCTGATAACTTCGTTCTCTCACTTGTTCCACAGAGGTTGATGCAGTCCTAAAAGAGCAGCACATTTTAAATCTAAGAGGATGTACTCCCACGGACCAAATTTAAGATAACGTATTATGCCAATGCTGGGCCAGAGAAAGTTTACAGTGTTGACTGCACGCACATAGGAGCCCAATAACTGGCTGTACATGAAGATCAAATATAATCATTTCCTGCAACCTTGTTATCTTAGAAGAACTGGCAATCCTTCTTCATATGGAAACAACAGCTGTAGGTCTGCAGTGGTGTCTTTTCTTAACAGCTGAAAGGCAAAAACTGCACTTCAAAAAATAAAGGTCATAGGTACTGCTTCATATTCTCCACCTGCAGAAAACCATCTTCTTCCAAAACCAGTACTAGTTTTGTTTTCTCTTTAATAATGGATCCATAGCTTTAAGTACTGCACAACTACAAACCTATCTGTTTAAGCTTCTACATTTAACTTGCCAGACAGCGGGTATAAAATGACAGTCATATCTTCTCTCTTAGAATCAATTACACCTGACGATCACAACCCGATCAAAAAGAACATAGAAGGACAACACTGCAAAACTTCAATTTTCTTTCAGGCAAGAACATACAGCACTGTTCCACCAAAGTGCTCGACTGAAACTGGTGCTGCCCACAGGATTACTGCAGAGACTTACTAATAAATTCTTCCTTGATTAGCCTCTTTTCACATTCTTTGCTTACAATATAGTGCTCTAGTTTCTGCACAGTGAACTTAGAGCTCCTTCTCAGTGAAGCTCTGAAGACTGCACTTAGGTTCTCCCTTCAACTGGCTCTACAAAAAATCCTATTCTGGAATAGCTGGAGCATCTGAGCAGAAGGATGTTCAACTCCTCATCCTACGTTCATCCCCAACACTGTCAGGCCCTCACCACAGCATAAAGAACATCTGCAGGGTTTATTTTGTGCTAGTAACATTTTGGAGACCATGTGATCACAGCTGACCATCTATAGACCTTAATGCTACCAAAAACACAGTGGAAAGAGTGCAATGTTTGCACAGGCTGAAGTCATTCTCTCTCATCCCCCTTCATGCTGTAGCTCTCCCCAGCATTTTTCATTGCGAGAGGATCTGGCATGGCAACCAACAGAGCATATGGTCTGCACACAGGGGAACCATTTAATAGTCAAACGATGCAAATATCCCCACAGGCTCTGTACCTGAGCAGAGGGAAGCGTTCGGCAGCCTGCATGCAGTCCTGCACACTGCACCTGAGCAACAGCAACCACCACAAGCACATTCCAGCCACATAACTGAAAAATAGACTTCCTGGAGCCTTCTAGGTGGTTTTGCTAATCAATACAGATTGTTCTCCTGTTCCACCCTTCTCCTATAGTGCTTTTGGAAGGTCTCTGTGATTTAAGATGAAAAATATTCTCTTGAGCCCACAGATGAAGCAGCGGAGACAGAAGGAGATGAGTGCAGAGCCAAGGCCATGCTGAGAATCAGACTGGAGTCTCTCAGAACCATTACAGCATCCTCTCTATCCTGCTGGCTGCTCTCTCCGCGCCAGGCCTCAGCAAGCACCCACAGCCCAGCCGTGCCACGGGGCAAGGCACACGCCTACTCACCCATGCCATTTTCTACACATTTACAACTCTACCTAATCTAATGCAATTTTATGATCTATAGAACTAAGCAACTTGCCTTGCTCAAATCAATACCTGTTTTGCTCTTAGAAAATAAAAAAAGTGAAGCACACTCAAAATAACTTAACCAGTATCTTGTGGGTAACTTTCCATACATTCTAATCGTTAGGAGATATCTGTTGTATTTCTGAGGGAAAAGGTAAGACAACTCTTTACTGATCTGGAAGAAGGTCTTACAAACAGTAATCTGCAACCGCGCTCTTATCAAGGAAAACTAGATTTCAAAAGGAAGAGACTTAAGTAACTCTTCAGCACTTTAGTCCTATAGTTTTGTCACTTACCACTGAACTTCTGGTTCATTCTTCTCACTGGAGGATTCCTTAATTGCACAGTTGTTGCCAATGTCTTCTGGAGCTGCATTATACGCAGTAGCGGGCAGTGGTAAAGGTAGGCTTGCAGTGTTCTCAGCTGGCTCCCCATTTTCACCACTGTTGTTAAACCCATCATTAGCACCATTGTTATTACTTATACTTCCTCCACCAGCAGCCTGAGGAGATACAGTAACCAGGGGGAAGTTTTCTGCCTTTGAGCCGCTTTTTCTAGCTTCTCGTTGTCTCTTACGGTATTCTAATAGGGATACCTAGGAAGAAAAAACAAACAACACAACCCAAACATTAAAAGGGAAATTTGCTTCCTTTCTCACAGTTTCACTTAGAGCCAAGTAAATGGTATGTCTTACTTAAAAGAAAATGGGGTTAGATTAATATCATCACATCTTCGGGGAATTTACAGAGTACTGAGCTACTAATAACTGTAAGGACAACTTAAAAAAACTCCTGCTAAGAGAAATCATCTCCATTCTGCCTCAGGACAGACGCAGATGATGATGCAGGTCAGCAGCGGTTTGCTGCAGAAGTCCTACTGTTGCTTGAAGCTGCAAGGGACCTTACAGTTTTTCCTGGAACTGCAACATTCCTAAGAGTATACTGTACATAGCAAAGGTGAGGAGATGCCATATCCTGCTCTCGGTCTGACTCCCTCATATAAAACCCACACACACACTTCTGCTTTATTCTACTGCATGTATCAAAGGATTCTCTCTAAGCTCTTCATACATTTTTCTTAACATACAGAATTCACAATTTAAAGTTTCATTCACTTCCCAGTTTATTTTTAATTTCTCTCTTTACTGCACTCTAAAAGAGACTGACTGATTAAGAACCTATTTTAAAGCTAAATTCCAAGCAATGTTTATTACCAAAAACAATGACAAATGAAGGGAAAAGTGGTTTCTGGTTTATATGTATCTATATCAAATCACTACATAGAAGCTTCCACAGAATAGAAAACAGTTTAAAAGTTTAGTGAGTTACCTTCAATGAGAAGAATAAATTTTCTAATGTTGTCAACTATGTATTTTCCAGATTTGAAACAGAAAGCTGAAATTACCTTCTGAAGCTGAAGTTACCTTCGTAACTACTTTATTCAGTAATGACACTAGTTTGATGGAAATGACAATTAATGTCTTTAAATCTCTACTTTTAGTTATCAACAACCTACTCTGGTACCTAAACCGAGAAACTAAAGTGCAATACTGAAGAAAAAAAAAAAATAAAAAGAAAATCACATTTAACTGGCTCAGTCCTCAATAAAAGTGGACACCTATTTCTACACAGAGAAAAAATACAAGAGCAGTTTGCTTTGTTTGCAGTTCTACATTTTTTTTGCTTGCTTTCTAAACAGATCTATCCCCTAAAGACTCATCTATATATCAGGGTATGAAGAGTTTACACAGTTGATTTTTCACAGAAGAATACTGCTTTAAAGCAAGCTTAAAAGGTAAGAATGGATTACATCTATGTACTGTGGCCACTATATACTGGACCATATTGAGATGGAATGAACTTGTACAATAGAGAGAGAAACCAGAGGAAATGCCCATAGAAATGTTGAAATATGGGAAAACCTCCAGTAACAACTGCATGAGGACTTTCACATCTTATGTGGTCCTAGGGAAAGGCTTCTATTGTTCTACAACATTCCTCAGTTCTCATCAACTCCTTAGGTGAGATTTCCCCCCTTCTGTTTTTACACTGTAAAATGCTGCAAATTCTTTAATGTATCCCTAGAGAGCCTAACTCCCATTACAAGTTTCTGTTTCTTCAGACTGAGACTTCAGTCCCGTAGGAAGGAGGGGAAGCCATGCCTTTTTTCATTTGAGGATTAGGGGTAGTAGCATCAGCCCTCAACACTAACAGCCTGGGAGAATCCTTGTCGGCAAGAGAACGGGGCGATTGTTACTGAAGCACCAAGTGTTGCTGGCATTTGAAATGAAATTAACCTTCAGACAAAGAACAAGGTGAAACTACGGTTTTGGCAAAGCCAAAGAAACAGAAGCAGCCAAAACTTCTGTTTCTTTGGCTTTGCCAAAACAGCAGGGCTACAGCAACATGCATGGGATCTACAGAATCCTCAGGCTCAGGACCAGGTAAGAACAAAGCTCCTGCCATCTTGCTTCAGCTGTCTCAGTTTGAAGCGATATAAACAAAAAGCAGTCCTGATGGAGAACTTCTGAAGGAATAATCACGTGTGATCCCTTGCAGGATTCCTCCAGAGTGCAGGGGAGGAGGCATGTACAGGGGGGTACAATGGAACCAAAAAACCCAAGCCCCACTGTGCTCCTGTGTACACGTACACAAAAAGCTCCCAGTCCCGAATCGTCCCTTCCACAAAGAAAGTAAATCACATCTCTCAAACAAACATTACTATGGTCTGTCACGAGCCAGAACTGGCAGCTGTTGGAGATGACTACTTTCCATGTTTGCCATCCTTTCCGTAAGGAGCACTGGGAGTCCAACCTGGCAGTGAGGTGCAGTCAAAGGCAGTTAGGCAGAGTAACTGCCAGCTCTGGCTCGAGTTGCCCAAGACCACACAACTTACCTACAAGAACTGTTTCACGACAGTACCAAATTTAGACATTTCTTGGAACTAAGGATTTCTGTGTGGCTCTAACAGTGAGACCAAGATACCTCAAGTATATCAAAATCTGAATTTTAAAGCCTCAGTATTGTACATCTGTCAGTGCAGCTTCTTGCAGTAATTTGTAACGAACATTTACCATATATTATTGCTACAGTCCTAGTGTATGTTCTGTTGCAAGAATACTGTAACACTTGGTAGCATAAGCCACCATCTTCAAACCTGAAAAGCAGTTATTTATTGAGCAATTCATTTAAGACTCACGTGAAACAAAAATGAATTTTTATCTACTACTTGTAAAAAATATATTTACTAATGGGTGCAATGCAGCCTTACTCTTTACTCTTCATCATTTCCCCTGAATAATTCTATTACACTGTAGTATCTAAGAGTGACTTGTCAGTTGTTTTTTATTACATTATGGTTCTTTCTGTTATAGAAATTATCATTAGCAGACTACATAAGATAGACCAAATGATTTTTAAAATTACAACCTTTTTCTTTTGTGGAGGATTCTGGGGCGTGCAATTTCCATCCATCAAGTTGTCGTTATTGACAGTCCTTCCAAAACCAGATGCAATTCCATCTTCTGAAGTACAAAAAACAGATGCTTCCATGAACATGCCTCTAGCATCGTCTTGAATCAGGCACTTTGACTCGCTTATTCTGAATCCACCTCCTACCTCCAACTGATGTGAAGGGGTCAAGTCCCTCAAATTAGAATTCATTGAGAAATTTACACCTGTCCTGTCGGGACTTTTTACCCAGGAAGAATAAATTGTGCCCCGTCCACAATGAGCAGTTTCTAATTGGCTGTTTGAATCAGTCCTATCATGTGTGGGGGCTTCCAGGTTTTTATGCAGCGCACTTTGCTCAATTACTTCGAGTCCCAGCTGGAGGTCTGACACAGATTCCATTTCTCCAGTGCACTGCCGTGTAACATCAGTCCTATTCCTCGGACTGGAATATCCAATAGTCTTTATTTCTTGCAGGCCCAGTTCTGTCAAGTTGGAATTTCTAAAAGAATTCAGTGCTAGAATCGATGCTCTGTCATATCCCTGTGTGAAGAAAAAGCATGTCAGCTACTTTTCCACGCTCCTGACAAAATTGCAATTATTCTGACATTCAGTTGTGCCTTTAAGTGGAATTAAAGGCTTTCCAGTACCATGAATTTGTCTGTTTTTAAGAAACAGTTCTACAACTAAATGCTTATTTCTGCTATTACCATGCATTACGTAAAAGCATTTTAATAAATGCGCATTAACCAAAGTCAAAGTAAACTTTAAAGGCCAGGTTTTATTTATGACTGGCAGAGGAAGGGGAAGAACTTCAATGCAAGCAAGTCCCTGGCCAGGGACTTGCTTCAATGCAACATAAAAACAATCCTCAGTGGCAATACATTTATTTCAAGAACACCAGAAAAAAAACAACAAAAGTCACACTTTTCAGAGACACTTTTGAATTTTGAAACAATATTAAGATCAGTATTCTGTAGAGGGGGAAATTCTTAAGTTACAGAATCTTCTTTTGTACTTTTTAAAAGTATATTAACCATGGCAAAACTCAGCACATATCCACGGCTAGAAGTAGAGCTTCTCTGAATCAACGTGTTTTAAGGTTTTCATGAATCCTTTTAAAATTACTTACATTACAAAGTGCAATTTCTTAAGTAAGCCCCATTTATTCAGTCAGATAAACATGAAAACATTCAATTACAATAGTTTAGAAGGGATTGTTAAATGATTGTTTGAAGGTTTTCATGTACCGAGACATTTCTTAAGGCTTTGACCTAAAATAAGCAGCACGTATGTGCTTAACTCCCAGAGGAGAGTGCCCGTCTTATCCCCTTCCGAGCCTCCATCANATCCAGAAAAACGGCAACGGCTCGTGAAAAGCACTGACCAAGAACGGTGCAGACATGCAGGTGAAATCAAGACATCATTGGCAGTTTTTGGCAAACATCCTTACCTCTTGACTGTACACTCGCCGTTTTATTTCAGGGGAACTGTCAGGTGAGGAAATGTTCTAAATAAACAAGAAGAAATTGCAAATCAATTTTTTTTTTTTAGCCTGGAGAACTGTAGAGCACTCCCTGCAGCAGGAGTACAAATACCGATTTATACTAAAATGTGTAAACATGTTCTCTGAACATACTGAAATTCTTCAGGAATCTCACCTCAAAGTGCATGGTACTTCCATGTATACATGGGGTGACAGGAGTAACTGGCGAATAGATGGGTTTGTAACCATTTCTACAAGCTTCATCTTCGGTTTTTACCCTAGGAGGAGTAGCAAACAACAACGGCTCGGAGGCAGCAACATCAGCATGAGTTGGTGTGGCATACGGAGAAGGAGTAGGTGTGGAGGTTTCTGAGAATGCAGACTCCAATAGCTGATAAAGCCTTCGTTTCTTTAGTGGTGTAGTTAGATCTGTGTGTTAAAATCAGGTAAAAGTTATAAAAGATCTGGATATAGTAATGACTTAGGGTTGATTTAATAATTGATATAATGAAATTACAAAGTCATATTAAAAAAATCAGTAATATTACAAAAATCTCTTAAGGGCAGGCTTCCTGAAAGATGAACTCTTAATAGCCTACAAACTTCCTGAAAAATAACTCTTAACAGCCTGCAGATACATCAATAAATGAAACTTCTGTGGTAGGATGACGGGAAGAACTGTCTCTGTTTCCAGAAAAGGCAAAGTCAATTTTCATAGGTTCATAGAATGGTTAAGGTTGGAAGGGACCTTGAAGATCATCTCGTCCAAACCCCCTGCCACAGGCAGGGCCACCGCCCACTAGACCAGGTTGCTCAAGGCCCCATCCAACCTGGTCTTGAACACTTCCAGGGAGGGGGCATCCACAACCTCCCCGGGCAACCTGTTCCAGTGTCTCACCACCCTTAAAAGAATTTCTTCCTGACATCTAAGTCTAAATCTACCCTCTTCCAGCTTGAAACCATTGCCCCTTGTCCTATCACTGTAAGCCCTTGCAAACAGCCCCTCCCCAGCTTTCTTGTAGGCCCTTTTTAGATACTGGAAGGCCACTAATAAGGTTTCGCCAGAGCCTCCTCTTCTCCAGGCTGAACAGCCCCAACCCCTTCAGCCTGTCATCATAGCAGAGGTGCTCCAGCCCTCCCATCATCCTCGTGGCCCTTCTCTGGACCTGTTCCAAAAGTTCAATGCCTTTCTTGTGTTGGGGGCTCCAGAACCGTACACATTTCTACTCATATTTAAGACTGTCCAGCTAAGAAGTAAAAGTTCCAAGTTCAGGACTGTACACAGGAATCATGTGATATGCTCCATACCCTTTACAGAAGCATGCTTAGTTTTCAGCATGTTCCCATTTTGTATTATGCCTACAAGACGACATGGCTTTTTCCCTGTGTGCGCAACAGAGGCCCACTGAATTGAGAAGGAATTCTGAATATACAGAACAGCGTGGAAAATTAATTTCTAATCTAACCTCTTAATACACTTAGTCAAAAACATTAGTCTTTTGTTTATTGTCAACACTGTGAGATTGGGTGGTTACTTATCTAGTATCAATTGCACGTGAAACGGGGGAGTTGAGAAATCCCAACCACTATGGAACTAAGCATTTCTTTTAAAGAAAGAAGCAGGAAACAAACTAAGTGCAAATAACCCTGGAATTTTCATTAAGTCATCACTTCAAAAAACGTGGTCCTCCACTTTTAAGTAGCTCTTATGTTCTGTGTTAGTAAAAGCTTCACCTGTTAAGGAACAGCTGTCATTCAGTAACAAAGGACTTTTATTTTCACCATTGATGGCTGGACTTCTAGATCTCTCTTGCGATGGTGAATTAAATCTATCAATCATTGTTGAATTTTCTTCTTCCAAAGCCTGCTTCAACCAACGCTGTGATAAAACAAAATTCAAATCGGTGACTTAATGGTTTAATGAGAAACATTTCAAAACGCGTTACACATGACATAACTGGTTTGCCAATCAGCTGTCTTCTGCCTGAATTCATTCTAGCAAATAAAGACTTATTTTTAACTAATAAAGGATGGGGAACCATGAGAAAAGGGAACCATTACCTTCTTACAAGAGCCAGTAATGTTTTCCACAGGTTCTTTTTTCCTCCTCTTTTCTGAAAGAAATGGTGAAGTAAAACGAATATAGTGCTTTGGAGTTGAATAAACATGTGGACTGTAAGTGAGACCTGGTAAAGAATTCAGTTGAGTAGCCAGAACTTCAGGGTCGGTAGTTATGCGTAGAGGCCGTTCTGATAGACTGTCTGCAGGCTTCCCTGTTTTATCACTCTTCTCACTTAACCATTCACTGACCAAGTGCTAAACAGAGAGATAAAGAAAAATAACAATTCGTGTTTTGTGAGTGTTTTTAACCAGTGGCTTTTAGAAATTTTTTTAGCCCAACTATTTCGCTGGTTAACTGTTGTACAAACCAGAAAGTAGCTCATTTCCAGGCTGCAAGTTTAAGACTACACTGTGCAAGAATGAGGACAGTTTTAGATAAATAATGGAGACAGCAGGAGGAATCACTACAGATTTGCTCTTCATCCCAAAGTTTGGGGCAGTTTGCTTGGAATTTTTTTGTTTGATTGGTTGTGGGTTTTTTTTCCGTTTGCTTTCTTAAGTAACATTTAGCTCTTTTATATTTAATTCTCACTGACCACACTAAAGAAGTGCTCAGATTAACTTGTGCCCAAGCACCTAAGCTGAAGGGCAATAGCGTAACATTAACAAAGTTAAGTGAACACCCCTTCAGATTTCCATCCTGTCACGATTGTGCTTCAGTCATTCTCTATTATTGTAGTTGTATTAAATTACAACACACTTGCTAAGGCACACTTGTCAAAAAACGGTATTCTTTCCTAGCTAGTTCAGTGTCTTTGAAAAACATGCCAATGGATTTTAGATCCTATTTACAGATAAACTAACCTCCTAAATTTTACAATGGTTCAACAAACTTAAGAGTATGCAAAAATAGCGCATTAAACATCATAAATATGATATTATGGCTTTAACACAGATTATCATAACATATTTAAGTTGCTTGTCTTTCACAGATCTATTTAAAAATTCATTTTTAAAGCAGAACTTCCTCCTCACTTAGAGTACACTGAGTACAGTGCAGTGAGACATTTCACATTTACCCTTAGAAACAGCAAAAAAAGTGCAGTAAAATTCAGAGTTCTCAGATACCTTCCTTTTTTTTTTTGCTATGCAACATGCAAAAAAAGGAAGAAAGATTCTAGTCTCCTCTCTGACAAGGATTTAACAGTGATGCAATAAGCAGTGTTACAAGATGACTTTGGTGACTTCTGGAAGAAAAATAAATATATAAGTTAAACGTGTTTGGAGGTTTAAGATAAAACTATCCTGAAATAATTACTGTTCACTTGACAAGACGTTTCAACCTAAGACTTCTTTCCTCTTCCCCTCCACCAAATAAAATTTTCAAAGAACTTGCGGATACACTGAAAAAAGTGTCTCTTTTTAATACAGTCTGTAGAACTTTCTGCTTTAAAGTTTTACTGCTTTATTCACACTTGTAGATTGATGACTTTTTTTTACTGCCTTTTAAATATCATGGCATTTCCTCAGGCATTTGAAATATGGCCCAATTTAAAAAAAAAAAAAAAAACAAGAGCACTAAAGAGAGTAAGGAATCTTCCCTCCAAATATGCACATAAATTTGGAATGTTTTAATCCATTCACTTTAGAACAAACATCTCAGAAGTACCAGAAGCTAACAATTTCCTTTGAGATATGCCATTTGGTACCATTAAAATACCTTCTAAAGCACATGAACAAAGGAAGGAAAGGCAACTTTTATAGTCCCTTTCCTCCCCCCTCCCCCTTTTTTTTTCTCCTTACAAATTAAACAACTGATGTTTTGGTTACATACTATTATTTCAACCCATTTAGAAAGTACTGCCCTTAGAAAACATTTGTTCCAAAACTCTTCTGAAACACACGTTTTGGAAGTCTCTTAAAATCTATTGGTAGAAGTTATTTTGGATGTTACACATACCTTTGTCACTCAATTTATTACTAATGAGTGGCTATGTAATAGTGATTTTAAATGACAAGAGTTAACGACTAAAAAAAACCAAAACTATATACAGTTGCATACTGATGCAGCAGTCTATAATTTTTCAGAACTTCTGTTAAAAATTCATCCTCTTCTTCCCAGCCCTTAAGAGACATACCTTCTTCGTTTTAGGATACTTCGTAGGGCATTTATTAAGTGCTGGAGCTTCTGTTTCAGCAACCATTTCCGTAACAACAGTTTCTGTTTCAGGCTCAGCTATCAGTGCAGCATTCTCAGTTTCAGTATGTTGTGAAGTTACTTCCACATCAGGAGAAGATGGCTGGATATCTGAACACATGCTGACAGTTCTGTGTCGTCTACGTTGTTGTCCAATATGAGTTCTACTTCGCGAGAAGCTTTTTCTCTGCTTAGCTCTATTAACTTTGGCTGGAGCAGGCTTGGTGGCAGTTTCTTCTTTTGCTGGTTCCTGGTACAAAAGAAAAAAAAAACAAACAAAAAACAAAGCCTAGCAAACAGACCCCAAACCCATATAAAGCTGTCTTAAAACAAAATGTCTTTCTTAAAAGAAAATGCTAGCTCCCTCTTTTTGTACAGGTCCAAAAAGCCTCTATCTCATTTTTGATGTCAGAACTAAAATACTTCAGAGATAATAATTCTATCCTTCAACGCAAACTACAAGATTTCTTGTATTTTCCTCCTAAGCACCTGTTATATCATTGGCAGTGTCAGGTCACCACGGATTTGTGTATGAACTGCTACATCACATTCATTCACCCATAAGCTAGAAATCAGCTGCTTACATCATGATGTCTTTCAGTCCAGTATCATTTTTGTGATTTACAGTTCACTAAGTGTTTGGTATTGTCACAAAAGGCACTCAACAGCACACTGACAGGAATTATTCAGTGAAAAAAACAGAACCGAGAATCTATATGAGTATTTGCAAGGTAAGAAGCACACTAGCACCCAGCAACAATAGAGTAAAAAATTGTTTATAAAACGTCAGGTATCACCTGCAATCAGAACAGTTTGTTCTTAACAACTCCTTTCCTGTAAAGGGAAAGTAGTATAATCTGTTCCTGAATAACCCACTGAAGCAGCATGCTGTTCTTCACTGGATATAGCACGTGCATAAGGAAGGCCACTTCCTGTGGGTAAAGTCACCATCAGCAAACACCTCCTATCTTGACCTTTGAAGAGAGACTGAATTATACAGCTGGAGTGCGTGTACACATCTGCATAAGTGAATGTAACTGAAAATCCTCATAAACAAATTCTGTATGTATTTTCTTGAAAAAAAAATCAGGCGCTAATATAATATCAAAGAACAATATACATTTTCATCAAATGTATTCTGAGTTCAGAGAAAAAAAAAAATAAAAAAATCATACATCTTGAAGCGCAGCTCAACATTCAACCCGACAAAATATGCCACGTTAAAAGCTAGCTTTAAAATAAAGTTCCAAGTAACTACCTGAATAAATTCAGTGTCATTGAGAATCTGTGGTTCCTTGCATTCTGATTTAACCTCAGTTTTTGCTGTGCTGATTCTTTCCAAAGCCTGTTCTCTTCTTTTTTCTCTTTTTTCTAGTCTGGCAAAAGCTTGCAGAATAGCTTCCATTTTCCGTTCTTCTCTTGTCTGGGGGATTTAACAATAACCACGATCATATTTCAGTCATAATCTTTCACATATATAAAGACTTTTTTTTTAAGTACTTCAGAACACGTGCAATGTACATTGACACAGAGCTCAGTTTCAGCACAGGCTCAGAGGAAAGGGAGATGTTACAGTGCCTGCAATTATTACAGACTTCTGAAGAAAGGCTTGCATTCATATTGTCCCTGACAAACAAGAAGAGACTCTTGCTTTGAATTTAAGAACTTGTAATTCTCTAGTAAATCACTGGCCTATAAACATAAAAAAACGTACAGCTCTGAGCCACTTACTTCCATGTACAGTATTTAAAAAGAATGAAACCCTAATGACCAGAAAGATATGAAATACTAATATATGCATAAAACAACAGAAAACTCCATTACCCTCTGACTCAATTTTCCAAGTGTCACAAACTACGTCAAAACATACAACCAACATCCAAGAATTACTATGTAAAAATAAGATTACTTTAGGTCACAGACAGAAGCTAAATTTTCTGTCCAGCTATAATTCCATTTCTAGTGCTGTACACAGGCAGATCCTTTCATCTGCAGAGCTCTGCTTAAGACAATACAGAGGTGGCAGAATGGGAGGCTATTATTACAAGCAATTTTTTCCTTTTTTTTTTTTTTAATATAAATGCCTGCAGCTCAAAAGTGCACTGACAGCAACAATGCATTTATATCAAAGAAAGAATATCTGCAAATATACTGCTCACGAGTTAATGTGGAAGCCAGCTTTGTCTTGCCACTGAACCTGCCTCTGTTTGCTTGGTAAAATACTGGCATCTATAACTTGCAGCTATGGCGATCCTCACAATGGAGCTGGAGTAATAATTTAACTACTACAGCAACACTCCTGTAACTAAGTTTCACAGAGAGCTTTGCTTTAGGAAGAATACAAATGGGTTTTTTTGGCACACTTTACAACAAAAAAACCAAAAGGCAGTAAATCCTCTTGAGCAAAATCAAAAACCCCAATACATCCAACAGTCTTTGGTGAGAATCATTCCTCAAAAGCACGACAAGACACTGCTGTATGTTACTATCAGAGTTCATGCTGTCATTCTTCAGATTTTGTATTAAAATACACATTTTATTTAAGCAGATTTTGCTTTCTGACATCCATCCCTGTTTTGCTGTGTTGGTTTTTTTAAGGTCTGGACAGATGCAGACAGTTTTGGTGCCAGCTTGAACTCCACTTAGTAGAAGTTCTGTCAGCATGAACAATAAAACCGAAGTTCAAAATATTAGTTATTTCATCGTACAACTTGGGAGACAAGATTTTGATTGAAACAGGAATTTCAAATATTTCACATTCTGAATGCCTAACAAACCCCTCACATTTTAAAATGCCAATTTTCATAACACTGTTCTCCCAGTCTATGAAAATTAGGATTTCTGAGGCTTTTCAAGTTGGAAACTTGAAAAAAAAAAAAATAAAAAAAAATTAGTCATGCAAATATCCTGACTCCCAATACTATCTATAACAATGGTCATTACAAATAACAAGCAATAATAAAAAGCAAAGAAAGATAGAACTAGATTTCTACAACGTCTTTTTTAAAGGCAATAAAAATAATATACATTTGAAGATAAAAGCAGGTTTTTATCAGAAAGCAATGATCAAGCCAGATGAAATGCTCTCAAATAGCAAACCTTGCATTTCAAGTTTAAAGTTCACGTAAGGATCTGACTTCATATAGACTCAGATTCTACAAGCCTACAAAAAAGGGAGCAATTAGCACAGGAAGAGCAGATGTCACTAAGCCTTAGTGACAAATTTAGGCAGCTACTTGCTTCCCAACTTACCATCTTCCTTTTCCTTTCTGCAATCTGCTCCTCTGATTCCATTTCTACTTCATTGCTAATGGGAGTTTTTTCTTCTATATCATCAATAAAATCTGGCTCCTGAAAGATGGAAATGACTGCTTTACAAAAGCTCTACTACTTTTGCAAACGAGGGAAAACTAAAAGCCACGCAGAACTAAGAATCCTCAGCTCCCTACATTGAAAGTAACCATGACGATACATCAAGAAAAAAATGAAAAAAAACCTAATGTACCTTTGTATAAACCTGTAAATATGATCACCTGAGTATGTTTTTCCATTCTGAGCTTTAGACACTCTATCTTTTTACTTTAGCTTAATTTTATTGAAATTTTGGGATGTCATCCCCACTCCCCCACCCCACCAGCCGGAAAAAAAACCCAAAAACCCCCAGAATTAAAACTTCAAACTCATTTGGGCACTAAACCAGGCCTCTGATCTAGCCACTTCATAATCAACTAAAGAATTAGGAGCTTTACATTACACACAAATTAAAACACACCAACATGCCGTAGTTTTAGAGAAACAGAATGAATGCCAAAAGAATGTTAACAATTAGAGACTTTCTTCTCAGCTCAAAAGTCTATTATACAAAAGTTACTTTTTCCACTTAAACTCTCACTATAGCATCTAACGACAGTGTCATACCATAAGAAAATAAAAAGTTAGCTAACTAATCATGGTTTTCAGTTTTGAAAAAAAATAAATTAAAAATTACAACCATGAAACAGTAACTTTGAAAAGCCTTAAGTGTTCACTAGTCCTATATGCAATGCACTTTTATATAAAAGGACTAGACAAAGGGTTTTTTTAACATCTGTCTTAAAAGCACATTTACATTTTCCCCAGACCTTAGCGTTATATATTTCACCCCAGAAAAAAAAAAGCTATTAAATTTTTACTTTATTTCCTTCATTCCTAGGGGATGTTAAACGAACTAGGAAATGGCTAGGATAACTCCTTTTCTCTGCCCCTAAATCAGAATCAAAACCCATCACATTTATATATATATTCATATATATATAAAAAACCATCACCATCACTCCCTAAAAGAAAGAAAAGGTAGTTAGCTACTAAGGTAACCATCTGCTCATCTTTAATAGCTGCTATGCAAAATTAAGTTAATTATTAATCTCATGGATCTCTCCCAGTAGTTTTTTCAAATTGACATATTAAAAAAAAAGAGACTTATTTAAAATTGACTACCATTGCATATTACCAAGTAGCTTTACCATACTATCCAGCTATCATGTGTGATTTAGCTTCAAATTCACACCTTCCTTTCTCCTGACTTCCCAAACTCTAAGAGCTGCAGAGCTCTATTAAACACAGAACTGCTGCCAACACTTAATATTCCAGGCTGAAGTTTTATTTCTTTTAGGAGCAGTGCTACTTATTGCTAATGTTTGAAATACTACACTCCTGGGTAACATACGGAACTAACCAAAAGACACTTAGGAGTGGACTGGAAACTCAGAAAGCATGACATGAGGCTTTCACATTAGAGATACACCAAGAAATTCAGAGGAAAAACACAGTTAAAACTGGTATGGGAACCAACATATCTTTAAATATAATAAACACTAAGGAAAACTGAGAACAGTGTAAAAATAAACAGCTCATCCATCATTATGGTTTCTGATAAACAATCTCCATTCAGTGACTTTTAAGAATTCCCTCAGTAACGTACCAAAGGAGAGTATTTTTGTTTAAAAGCTTTTCTTTCTGACCATCTTTGTGTCAATACCTGATTATTAGAAATAGACAGCCTGAGCGGAGAGAGCTTCCTCTGTTTGTTATCTGCCATTTTCATTTTGGTGGCTGCTCCTTCACAGTCCAATGTGATGTTCTGATTTTGAGTCTCCTTTTCTCTTGAAACATCTTTATCTTTCTTTCCCTTTTTTCTTCTGGTTTCATATCCAGTATTGATGTTTTCTGTAGGCTCAGAACGTCTCAGAACTGGACATTCAGGATTTTCTTTGAGGCAAGCACAATCCACTTTGTATTTACTAAAAGTAATTAAATGCAAGGAGGATTACTTTTATTAGGCTGCACAGCAACGACACTTTCCAACAGTAAATCACACGAGCTGATACATTCCACATTAAACATCTGCTGTGATGCAAATCAAATATACTAAAAGCAGTTGACTCAAGTTTTCACCAAGATATGCAATATTTCTGTAATTTAAAAAATCTCATTTACTGGCTAGCAGAATTTGTGACTATTTGCCACCGGAAATTTTTTTTAATTCAAGTTTGCTATTTGCTTAAAAGACAGAAGGCATGCAAAACCCAAGTATAATCTGGCTAGGATAAAGAAACTAACAAGTTGCATGGAAGGCAGAGTTCTTGCTTTATGCAAAGACAGTAGACACAATTTACAGAAGGAGCACGCTGGAAAGAACTCTGCATCACTCTGTACATTTTCAAGTTCCACTTGGATATGTAGGAACTGTTATTCGAACGCATTCAACTTACAGAGGCTGTCAGCTGCAGGTAGTGAAACACAACTATTACATACTTTTAAAAGGATAAATAACAAAACTCAAAAAAACTGTCAACCAGGCAATTCTCAGTTATTTTCAGATAACAGCGCCAAGTATCCTAAGCTAGTCTGAACCCTATTTGATTAATACAGGTAGTACTCTAAAGACATAGTTCAGGTCCAGAGGTAGTGACGGCACGTCTACAAGGCACGGCACCCGAGCCAACTTACAAGCAGACCACAGAAAAGTGTATTACCTTGGTGCAGCAAAAATTCTAACAGCTGGACTGCTTCTAGACCCGACCAAGTGGACATACAGAAACAGGCTCTTCAATGCTTCAGTTCCCAAGGTTAGCGTTAGCCTAGGTGTTCCTGCACAACATACCTACACCCTAGAACAATTCCTACTAGCCAAGAGAAATCATTACTAGATTTTATCACTCAAAGGCCTTATTTTGCCATCCAATTTCCAACTGTTTGAATAACAGTTCCTACATATGTGAATGGAACTTAACAGATTATTTCCCTTGCCATTTCAAACCAATGCTTACAGATAATGGCAACAGTTTATTAGAGCTTTCCCGCAGTTCATCAAAGGAGCAACAGTTATATTCAAGACAATGTGTAACAGGTTATAGAATCTAAGGCACTAAGCATTCAGTGCATTTGAGCATTCTTAATCACAGTTATAAATCATATATGTTTAACATGAGTTCTACAGAGGCAGTCTTCCTCACGTTATACTATATAGGCACTTTGAGAAATAATAGGGCATTATCAAATAGTTCTTGATTTTCTTCCCTCTACTCTCCCCACACTACGGGATATCTATATACAATAAATTTTCATAGTACGTCTTTAATCATATTCATCTACATTTGTATCTTTTCCACATCGTTTATAAGTAACTGCAACATTGATAAAATCAGCAACAGATACGCAGCAATAAAACCACAGAAGAAATCCTGCTTCCCCCCCACTGTTCACTGTAAATACAGTGCTTAAGGAGCCCTGTGTTATATGCATGCATGCAAGAAAGTAAACGATACAAAAACAAAGCCACTCTGAAACACAACATAACTTAGTAAGTGTTAGAGGCATTTTAGAACAGGATGCTCAAACTTACCAATTTCCATAATCAAAATCAAATGCTATAGTAATCTCTGCTCCCTTTGGAATGTTATGGATGGAGTAAATATAAAGATGAATTGTTCCATCTTCAATTACATGCCTCACCTATATTCAAGAGAACATAATTGTATCATCATGAATTGCTTTTCTTTTTGTGAAGTACCTTTACAGAACTTGTAGGGATTGCTCAAAATTATCAGTTGGGAAACTTAAAGAAAAGGGAACATGTAGGTAAATAAAACCTAACTTAGCTTTACATATATGCTCACCTCTGCATTTGGTGTACATGAACGCCTGATGAATCGAGCTTCGTTTCCGAATGTCCTTGCATCAACACACATTTCTAGCCCGTGGAATTTGGAATAAAACAAAACAAATGGGTATGGCCTGAAAAAAAGCACAAAAAAATCAGTTTTATCATCTTTAATGATGCTACATATGATTTATTCACATCAGTTCGCTTTGTAACATGATGTTTGGCACGAGTACACCAAATCTGTGGGTCAATTTGAGAATGACTCGCTTGTATTTAAGCTTGATGATGCTAACTGATACATTCTCCAAATGTATTCTCAGAATACCACAAGTTTGAGTTACAGCTCTGACTGTAATTCTTCTGCACAGGATCTAAAGAGAGGAACAGGGCAAGCACTAGACACAAAGACACAAGTTTAAGAAGATTCTTCATCTTCAACTTTTCTTATGGCAGGTCCTAAAATGAAACTCAGGTAGAAATTCAGGTGCCTCACAGAATCACCTGAAAAATACAGAATAAAGTAACACTTTCACATCCCTGACTAACACCTGCATTATCACTACCATCCAACCCTCCTGAAGAAAGAGTATTTAAATACTTTGCCAAGATATGCTTTAAGTTCTGCTATTAAAACTGCCAGGGAAACCTTCCATCTTTACTGGGCAAAAGCTCTGTGTTCCCTCTCCTCCAACAGGCCTCTTGCAACTTGCCAAGTAGGTGTGTCTGCGTGGTTAATGGCAGCACTGAAAATGATCCCCAGACAGCAGCAGCAGGCATACATTCCTCAGTAACTTAACCAGCTAGAGAACTCTGGCAATAAAATGGCTCCAAGTTGACACGCGTCCAATTCTGTTCTTTGTCTGATGGACTTAAAATCTCACCAAAAAGAACGTCTTTGCCGTTACCTTCTGAATTTTTAGGATGGTAGAACCTGCCAACGTTTGGTTTAAGGTGCACAACTACCCAATTGAGAATGCAGGAATCCTGTAACCAGGGAAAAACAAAGAAAGAGGAAACTAACTCCTGAACAGATCTGTAAGGACATCTGGAAGAGAATGAGGAGACCAGACTCCAGCTGCAATTATTTTTAATCAGACAACAGTAAAATGCAAGACATTGCTGGCGACTAAGACCCACTTGTACTTGAGGTGAGAGTTTGGCAAAATAGAATTTGAGCAGTTACCTTACCAAAATATTTGGAAGACACAAACCTTTTAAAGAAATATCCATTAGCTTCAAATTGTTCTCTCAGCATGAACTTTCCTCTGTATTCAATAATAAGTGCATCGGGAGGCAAGTCTTTGGCAGCTTTTAAAATTTTCTTGTTTTTTTGCACATAGCTCTATAAAGATACAAATTGATTTATGAAGTATCATTTTCTACTATTTTTCCATTATTATTAACAGCAGGTCATACTTTCACAACTACTAAACAATTCTATATGAACCAAGTCCCCCCCCCATTTTTTCTAATTAACCCTCTAACTGATTTGAACAAATTGTCCTGTTCCCTTCCTAATGCAACAGGTTATGAACTTAAGACTCAAGGAATGCTTTAGCCCTAGTTCTCCACTACATGGCTGAAAACCAACATATTCATATTCTCACAATTCAAGTATTACATCCCTTAGTGCACTTAACTGTCACCACTACTAGGGTGAATTGCTGCATTGTTTTGCATAACGCTTTCAAAAGGCTTCAATTCCTTCAAACAAAACAAAACATGCAGACATAAAAGAATGTTCACAACTCATTCAAGGAAAAAGAGAACAGCAAAATAACAAAATCATTATATATAAAAAAAAAAAGAATCCTGAGAGTTTCCGTATTTATTTTCATATCTTTAGATGGAAGGGTGGCTTTTAATTAAAAACCAATACATACCCTGACAAATAGTGAACTCACACCTCTCATAACTGTCATCGCCAATCAAAAAGGAAGTAGCCTCTATGTAGGCAAAAGGCTCTGTAAGCAGGGATATTCCTCTAAGGAGGGTGTCCCATATGCCATGATGGTCTTTGAGGAAAAGAAGCAAAGATGCTTCCATTAATCTGCTACAGTAACTACTCCTCGAGATTTCTGCTACAAAATGCTAAGGTCTGTTACATGGCTCTGATTTTAGGCTAATAAATAACTGCTGTCAAGGAGAGAAGATGACATTGCACAATTCCTTCATTACCTAAAACTTACAGGATTACAAGAGCGAAAAAAAAATAATTTAAAAATCAGTATATCAGAACATCACCTACCACCAGAAACATCCTTCATTAACTAGTAAATGAAATTCTGTTCTGAGTACCTGAACATCCAGACCACTTACCATAATCTTAAGAAAAATGTGGACAAGTAACATGTTGATATATGTAGCAGAAAAAAAAAAAGAATGATTCCAACTTCAATGCTTTTGTCTACTCTAACCACTTCTGCTATTCTTCGCAAAGCAGAGCAACACCAGCAAAGTTTACCGGGTTACGTCCACCACAGAAGACAGTCTAAGGACAATTCAATGTTCAGGCTCAGACTAACACCTTAGCTATTTTTATGAGAATTGACACACAAGTGTAAACACAACCAGGAGTGATACAGGATGTATAAAAAATAACAATTACAAATTCTGAAAAAGCTGTTCAATTTCTGATGCTTAGATCTGGTGAGATAAATGAATGTGAAGTCTCTTTTTTTTTTTTTTCAAAGGCATCTTTATCATGGCACGAAAGTAGCATGCAATAACATAACATGGCACAGCTCATACCTCTACTGGAGGTTTGAAAATCAGATTGCTGGTGCTGACTTCTTTTTTATCATTTCCATTGCCTAATCTCAGAGCTATTTTTTGTGCCTCCCTCTGGACACCCTCACTGTATTGGTTATTATTTGCTTCTTCATAACGATCCATCCATGCCTTGATCTTAGTTTCCCATCCAAAGTTTGAACTGTCAGTAGGATCAATCTCTGGAGCTGAGCCCTAAAAATTAAAGTGACCAAATATTACAAGATAAGAAAAAAAAAAAAAAAAATTTAAAATCGAGTAACTCTACAACAATACACAAAATGAAGGGCAAAAGGTATGCAACTGATTTTAGGTTGTTTTCTTTTTAAGAAGTTTGGTATAAAATTCTGATTAAAAGCATTGAGTTGAATTCACTAATATTACATTAGTCCTTTCAGACAGTTTAGTATTTCATAAATATTGCCCAAGCTCAAGAATACATTCTCCCTTCAACAGGGATTTTAGCTTTTTGTGGAATGAGAATGGAGACTGACATCATTTCCTCCCACAACTGCGCTACATGATCATCTATGAATGCAGGAGTTGGAGGGTCAGATCTCCCTGCCTACTCAACTTTCATAAACGTACGCAAATATAAAGAACCCCAGCTTCCATCCTATAACACGCAGATTTGATTTCCCCCTTTCAACTTCAAGGTATCTTTCTTCTGTTTCACATCTTACTAAACTTCACTAATCCTGAATCTACTACATCAAGGTTGTGACTCAATGTAACAGGCTTTGCACAGATCATTTTTCTCCCCTTATCTGCTCCTCACTACACAATTTCCTTCTGCAGTGCTTCAGATCTTTTTCACTTTTAAAGAAAGTGCCATTGTACCTCCAGACCTCATAAGCATCAGCCAGGCTACAGCCAACCAATGCTCCTTATGGACAGCAGCAGCCAACCAACGCTCCCTTTTCTATCCACCTGAGCAGAAACACTATTAAAGATTAATAAAACAGCAAGTAGTTCAGCAGTTTACCTATTTACATTTCTTTTGTACATCAAGAGAACCACACACACAAACAGCACTGAAAAAGGTGTGATAAAAAAAACTATGAAAAAGCAGAACGGAACCTTTACAAACACTATAGTCAAAACCACAAAATAGATATACTTTCCCAATTCTGTCTTTACTATTTACCACTCACATGTTATACAGTAGAAGTGCCAATTGTGTCCCACTTGCTTTTATATATCCCAACGATGAATAAATTATGAAAAATATCTGGTTTTCACACCATGTATATTTTTATCTCACAGAACACAAAGACTGCTGTTAACACTGAAATCTTACAAAGCAGACATCCCAACACAATTTGTTACATTACTCTTGCACTAGTGAGTAGAGTCTCACCAGATGAATACACGGAGGTATGACAGCAGAACCACTAGTTTTGTTTTCTAAAGCAATGTAGCCGTGTCATTCTTACGCTGCTTGGAGCCATGAAAAGCTGGAGCTACTAACTTCAAATAAATTTTGCACTTTACTCCCATCATTCATCTTTACTCCCTTGCACAGCACAAGTGAACCTTAATCCCTCCACTAGCTCTTGAAAAATAAGTATTCTCAGAACAAAAATCTACCCTACACAATTTCAGTTAACTTCACAGGACAAAGATGTACTGCTCATACCTTTATCTAAAATTATTATAGTGCATATGTAGTATATTAGTTATCAATAGCATTTTAGTGCTTAATGTAAAGCTCCAATTGCACTCCTGATGCTTCATATTATTTAAATAATGTGCAATTAAGATTTAAAACAAAACCCAAACAAGAAAAATCACATTACCTTTACTCGTGAAGACTTCCTGGACCCTTCTCGAAATGCCTGTAACAAAATTTGATATTTGTATTACCTGGAGGAAATACAAAATCTCCTAATAAATTAACTGCTTTTCAACATGGACCATTCTCAATGAAACATGTAAAATGATGAAAAAAGAACAAACTATGCTGAAATCTCAAGAAGCCAACAGGTCACATCTCATAAAATACATTTTAGAAAATAATTCAGCATTCCAAGCTAAGTGCACACTGGATGTCAGAGCTAGTAGTTCAGGTACCCCTACCCTTCTCCCGTATTACAACATGACTCTAGAATTTCAGAACTCAAGGCAAAGTAACTGAAAAGTTACTTACAGAACAATCCATACTTCTCAGGTAAAACTGCAAGTTTCCCACATCCTTCACTACACTATTTGTGGAAAGGGGAGGGGGATGCAAGTGTCACAGATGTCCTGTAAGGCTAACTTTTGAAAAAGGTTTGTCATTGGTTAGGCGCTGGAACAGGCTGCCCAGGGAGGTGGTGGAGTCACCATCCCTGGAGGCGTTTGAGACGAGTAGATGTGGCACTTGAGGCTATTGGTCTAGTGGTTAGGGATGCTGGGATGAAGGTTGGACTAGATGATCCTGGAGGTCCTTTCCAACCATAGTGATTCTATGATCTACAACAAAAACTCATTCTTTAAATCAACTCACGCAATCTTGGGAGGTAATACAAGAATGCATGGTAGTAAACATATTCAGAACCATTACTTCAAAAGGAAACATTTCACTCAATACATCCAAAGAGATATTGGTAATTAATTCTGATTTCAGGTTTTGAAGGACAAAATTCTCATCCAAGCCATTGAAACTGAACCGCGGAGAGGAACTCGTTAATTTAGGAAACTCCATGTACTGCATATATAATATATCTGTCTTCACATGTTGTTTACGCCCACAGCTAAACAGCATCATGTTAATGTCCTATTTGCTAAAGTAGTTTAGCAACCTTCTGACAGCACACTTCCACAAAATTTCAGTGCAAATAAATGGACATGAAGCCACATCATGACAACTGACACCAACTATTTCTGAACTTAAAACCACCACAAATGACAACTTTCAGACAATGAATTCTTCTTTGGGTATCTAACACTTGTTCTGTCCTACCTCTATCAAGTGGTCCAGTAAATGCAATTTCTCCTTACAAATTCTGCCTCAGTTATAAAATTGAACTTTCATGGCTAGTACATATCAACTTAAATTAACTGGGGCAAGGGGCAGAGAAGACTATTTACTATAGAGTATTACATTTCAAGCTAAACTCAGGTAGTAAAAAAATAACTAGTAACAACAGCCTGATTTTTTAAACCTGTGACTACTAGAAAGAGATGTCACATACCTGTAATGTGTAACAGAGTTATAAAAAGAGAAATTACATTCACTTACTTTTTTACATTTTGCTATGTTCTGTTCTTTCTCTCCACTTTTTTTCCTTTTCTTATCATTGACTTTTGTAACTCTTGCAGGAGTTGAAGTAATTGCAGTTGGTATATGTTGAAAAGCAGTATACAGTTCGACAGGAACCTCATCACCACTCTCTGTTGCGCTGGTATCCCCATCTTTAAAACAAAGAATACTCTGTAAACCATCAAATAAATACTGCAGAAAGAACATTCACTCATTACTCTACATTTGCTTTTAAAAAACAAAAATGCATACTAACAAATGCTTAGAGCACTCAGGCAAAATTCATCAACAGTTGCAAGAGTATGAACATGAATGGCAAGTGAGAAAGTGGTAATTAAGAGATGTCTGGAGTGCCAGGTAAGAAAAAGATACCACGTTAATTCTGTTCTTTGAATGGAATTGTATCATCATATTCCACTATAAGCAAAATCAGAGGAAAAATGGTAAAAAAAAAGATAATCTGTTAACTCCTCCACTTACAGAGCCTTTACTTGTAACACGGCTTTAGAGTTCTCTCAGATGACTGTATTATACAGGGGATTAAAATTAATGACTGCCCAGCATTTCTTGTGAAGCCCTATTAATCAGTCATGTGTAAGTTGTAATCAACTATTTCAGCTGTAATTTGCAGTGTCAAGTGCCTTTTTCAGGGGTAAATACGCTTGTTTAGCCAAAAGCCTTCTCTCCTCAAAATCCCCTAACAATAAGATTCTGCTATTCAGAGAAGAGAAAAGGCAAGTCTTTTACTCATTAAAACAGGATCATACACAAACTGACAGGTATTTTTCCTTTGCGCTCTGTACCTGCTGACCTAAAAGCCACAGCTTGCAGTTTAGCATACACCAGCATTTGTGTCAGACAAATATATTTCCTGACCTGAAACAGGATTACCCTAGTTCTGTCAAGATGAAAGGCTCTGAAGTATGGGGAGGACTGGAAAGGAGATGATGCTCACAGATACGACACTGCAGTTCACACATGCTCAGTACACATTTCTCAGATTTTAGCAACCTTTCCAAATATTCTGCCTTCGGTCAATATACATCGCAAGTACACGTACAAGACTTTTTCTGAAACTGCATAGAAGACGCCTTTACAAGCAATTTGAGAGCAGAGAAAACAATCCTTCTGAGCTCAAAAGGGTGCTGCCTTAATCAGTGCACTCAACAGTCCTAATTCTTGAAACCCTCTTTACTAAATAAAGAACTCCAGCTACTGGTTACTCTGGATTTTTCTTGCTTGCAACATTCCTTAAGAGGATTCTTCTGTGCATAGTAAGCAATCCAATTTTACCATCTTGGTTGTTCTTTTGAACAATTTATTAGGCACATAATTATACTTTATATATTAGGAACTGATGATGTTTTCCGAATTCATTTACATCTCTGCTGGGACTATTTTCTGAACCAGAATTTAAAAAACATGTATCAAGAAGAAAAGTCTCAAAGAAGAAAAAACAGCAGAATAACCAAGGTCTGAGAGATGAAATGGTGACAATTTCAAGAGGGCCTTGGGTTTTCTAGTCCACACACTAATATCTGTGTGTCACAGCCAAAAACCTCTCCCCCTCCTACCCCCAAACACTACAAAACACTGTCTTCCTCAGGGAAGCTACATTTCAGTATTGTTGTCAACACTGTGCCCTAACTGACTCTAAAGAGTAACTACTTCAATAAAACACATAATTACACAGAGTTGTTTTGAGACACTCCTTCGTAACCTACATAACATGCTTTCACTTTGAAAAGCCATAGTACAATACATTAAGGGAAGATTTTGCATCTTGGAAGGCGAGATACAAGTTCTCCAAATTTCATTAGAAGTTACAGGCCCAGACTCATTTCCTCATAAGCAGCAAGTGATTTAATCAGCACCAATTTCAAGACCAGACATCTTGAAAACAACATCCTGGAACAAGTTATACATTCAGATTCTATGCCTTCAAAATAAATTTAAAAACAATCCAAAACAAAAAACCCCAAACAAACACCAAGAAACCCAACCAAAAGACAATCCCAAAGTGTGCAGGCTACAACTGACTAGGGGCTTAACAGAAGTACTGGCTTCCACTGAACCACAGTACGCAATCCAATGGACAGCAAGTTGTATCAGCATTACACGTACACCAGACAACAAAACCAGTATCACCACCTACAACCACAGGCTCCAGAACAATGGGCTATACATGCTGCCAGGAAAAAAGGTGATATGGTTACACATGGAAGTTTAATAAGACTCTCACCAAATTTTATATCATGTGAAATGTTTGCTTAAGAGCTCTTTGCTTGAGGCAAACCAACTGAACTACTACTTTCTCACCACGGTTTAGCTTTGGATGCAACATGGCTAAAGCAGCAATTCTTTAGAAGTCTTTGCAATAAAAAAAACATCATTGTACTGTATTCTTGTATCTATATGAAAAGCTCTATTTTACATAAGTCTAAAAAAAGCTCTAAATAGATATTTACTCAAAGACCATCCAAAAAAATGCAATCTTACCTTTAATCAAACAGCTGTAACTTATCACTAAGTAAGTTAAAAGCAACATTCTGTTGCTGTTGAATACTTAAAACATTTAACAGATACATTCAAACTGATGCCGCTTTTGCCTTTCCTACTTGGAATCATCTATGAAAACTGGCCATTTTCACTGGTGTCTCATAGTAGGCAGTTCATACACAGATTTATTTTAAGTCCAACTGAACCATGTAGCATCAGTCAACATACAAAAACTGCATTTAGTCAATCAAATATACCGACTAAATGAAAATTAAATAGAGATGCAAGTATACATCCATTTCAAGTTCTGTATTATAAAGGATAGTAATTAATTAATATTGCACTTAACTGAGTCTTACACTAAAAAGGATTAGAATTTATCTTTGTTTTTACTCTGTTTTGGTAATTAAGGTTTACCACTTACTACTTCTTTCCCTATTGAATACATAGATTTAAGAGACTGATACCAGGATTAAAAAAGCTGAACACTAACTTCAAAATTACAATCTCCTCAGCTCCTGCCAAGATTTTGACTCTTCCCTTAAGTTTAGAGTAACTGATTAGATAGTGTGGCTACAAATCCTAAGAGATAGCTTAAATAGTTCAGATTATCAACCTCCCCTATCCCATATGTAAATTCAAGTTCATTCTCACAGTATCATATTGAACTCTAACTTCAAATGAATTAAAAATGTACTTCTATTACTTTAATAGAATTAGCAAAAAATAAGTTTAAAAAAAAAAAAATCTAGTAGGTCAACCAAAACTTTACGAAGTAAGTTTGGGTTTGGTAAAATGAAAACAGACAACAGAAACAGGCAAAACAAAAACATGTTCTAAATGAATCATTAATGCCTTTAAAGGACTTAAGGTAGCTTAGCACTGGACAGCAGAAAGTGTCAATGGCACGAAGAAGCACTGTTAAGCCACTTGCACTCCTGGGACACATCACACACTTCAGAATTTTCTGAAGGCATGTGAAGTAAGCAGTAGGACCTTCTGTATGTCAGATTTTTAAAGAAATCCTAACATACACACTTGCACATACCCAGTACCTCAGGACATGATTTGAAAGTAAACTATGTGAAGTTTAGGAGGATGACGTCCTCCTAAACTACGCCTTTTATCAAGAAACCCATGACATATTTTGGTAGTGGCTGGGCAGAACTCCTGACAACTTAGGCTGCCTGAGTTTTAAAATTCTATGAACAGTAGGAGAGCTTATTTCATAAAACAGAGACTGAAATAGATACTGCACTATCTACTAACTACTAGTTATCAAGAGCCAAAAAACCCTCAAAAGATCATACAGTTGTATTATCTAAGTTCGGCAGTTTTTCTTGTTGTCAAAACAAACCCAAAAACATCAATACATACACCCACATCTACAGCACGTAAATCAGAATTAGGATTCTCTCTCAAAACTATGCTACATTGTTTAAAATCTCAGTTATGTAATTCTTAGACACAGGAATATCACTTGCAATGGAACAAATTTAAGTATGAGGATATGAGTAATCTATACTATGAAGGAAAAAAATGACAGAACTGCAAAATAATTTTTTTCCAAAAGCAAAGCAGACTTAACCACCTCTCACTGCAGAAGAAACATGAACCTCTCCCACCTTCAGTCGCTTACTCAAATTATCTAGTTATTATAGAAGCTACATTCATTATTATGAAACTTTAACACTATTCTCACAGATGAAGTTATTCCACAGTAATGGTGACACCCTTTAATAAAACACGTGGAACTGCAGCAATTCTTATATAATATTATCTTAGTAACAATCAAAAAAAGTAAATAGCACTGATTTACCAAACCTTACATGCTAAAGGCTATGAAAATTGCAGGAAACACGTACACGCTCTCAACCTTTACCAAGGAAAGATCTCTAAGCTTTACTTACCTGACATATTTTCCCTTTTCCTTCGTTGTAACAGCACTGCCCTTTCTTTATCTAAACTCCTGAAATTAAAAAATATATTTTATTCCATTCTTCATACTTATGCATCAATATATCTAAGTATTAAAACAGATCTCTTCGTAGTTACCATTTTCCATTAACTATTACAGAATACACAGTAAATTAGCTGAATGTTCAGGTACTGAGAAAAATCCTAGTTGTGCACTGTTCCATTTCACTTTAATGCAAAGTACATACAAGTATCCAAAGCACTTAAAAACATAGCAAAACTTGGTACCTCAGAAGAAAGACTGAGTTGGTCCATGGATTATAGGTAAGCAGGCATTAAAACATTTTCCTGCAGATTCTTCAAAAGAATCATCACAATACAATACAAAACAAATATTCTAGCACAACAAGGTCCAAACTATTTCTCGGAAATGAAAGAATCATTTATCGGCGATGAAAATGTTCTGAACACGTAAGTTTTACTGCCTGTTTAATAAACTATCTGCAACATACGTAACAGGTAGTATTTTATACTCTACATCACAGGACAACGATGATGACAGTCAAGTATAACCTACCTATGACAGAGACAGAACAAAATGCCCTCCCTGTCACGTCATATGACTTCAAGTTTGAGGGGGAGCGTACAAATACTCATTCCAGAGCAAGAAATCTTCCAAGTGAGCACCAAAGCATATTGGAATGGAGCCATAAATCCAAAAAAACACTGAGAAATACTGGTGGGGCAGCTGACCTGAAAACACTGCTGTTAAGGGTTCTCAACGTATGACAACCATGAAACAAACCATGGAAGGGACTGTCCAAGTACTAGTCAGCCTGATAAAACACCCAGGAATCACTGCTATTTTGAGAAGCATTTCAAGGGTTTATCCCTGCTCCCTAGTGAAGTGAAACATGATATCGTAACAGGAAAGTGAGACTGCTAAAACCATCTGCAGCAGAAATACAGTCCCTTTCTTCTCTACTCCATCCAGTAATTTAGTTAGTAATTTACAGTTCAAACCAAACTACTCACCTTGGTTGACAACGTTCACACAGATATATGTCAGGAATATGCTGCCTGTCAATCCCCATGCAGTCAATGTGCTGCCAGACACTTTAAAAGAACAACAACAAAAACCACTTTATTTTAAGCACTTTTTTTTTAATTGTGTGCATAATATACACACACACAGAGCCATTCTTTATTTTTTGTCATGATCTTTACTCAGATTGAACACTGCCTAAAGCTACATCTCAATCACTGTCTTCGCCACCACTCTGCTAGCTGATTTTCTATTCCACTGATCACAATTCCAATCTTGTGGCTGTCTCCAGTTGTCTCTCTGCTTCTTTAGACTCATTTCCCCTCTTGGAAATTTTTCTCTAACACTGGAAATAAAAAATGGTAAATTATCACAACAGAGAACAAGATAGACACAAACACCCTGAGCAACAAGACTTATGCTTTACATAGTAACAGAAGGTGCTTTTTTCAACAAAGTGATTCAATTTTCTGTTTTTTTTATAAATACATATTTCTAAAATACATTACTTCATATCTTTTATATGTGATATATTCTACAAAACTATATTAACTTTACAAAATATTTAACACACTAACATTACAATAAATTTGTATGGATTATAAAATTGTGTATGTATATTTTCTAAAATTAACAGACATAAAACATAATAAATTTTCTAAATACATAT
>VWZK01019051.1:355261-365293 GCA_013396935.1 Baryphthengus martii | reverse complement strand
ACCTTCCTTGACCTGCTGGACACAGTCTTTGTAATGCAATCCAGGTGGTCTTGGCCACAGGGGCACACTGCTAGCTCCTGGATAATTTACTGTCCACCGAGACTCCAAGATCCTTCCGCAGAGCTGCTTTCCAGCAAGTCAGCCCTTAACCTATATCAGTGCAGGGGATATATATATGCATATATATCTTGCTGAGCATGAAGACTGCTCTTTAGGAATGACATAACACTCTTGGATACAGTATCTTTGGAGAGCAATAGAGGCCAAAATGCCCACCACTGTTGTGTTCGTTTCAACGCGGGGAACTATGTAAAAATGAGAACATTTACCAAGAATGAACAAAGAGTTACGCCCAAGACAACTGAGTCTGTACAGGTGGCATGAAGATGACAGAAGGACACCAAAGAGGAAGCACAGTGCCAATGGACACTGTTTACTGGACGTGCCTGAGAAAGTAAAAAGAAGCGGTCATGGTCAAACAGCAAAGAGAGGCTATTGCACAGAAAGTGTCTTTCTGAAAGCTTAAAGACACATACAAATGCAAAATACCAGAGGTATCTCAAACACTGAGAGCTATACTATTAAAATTATTATTAGGCAGATCAAAGATGAGTTGGAGACCTAACTAGTTAAGAGACTCAAAACCAGTTCAGTATCCTTGCAGCGCATCAGGAGGGAAAAAACATCATCAGTGAGTCTGATATGACAAAGGTATAACATGAACTCTCAGGGAGGACAAAGTCACTGGAGAGAAGCTGAACCATTTGCATCCTTGTTCAGTGTGGAAGAAATCAGGGCAGTTGTCCTTCCAGTGCCCTTTTGGGGCATTCAGGGGACTTGGCAGAGAATGCCTCTGGAATTAAATATCTGGAAGAAGTAATGGTACAAAAGACAGGTGAATACAGATGAATCTCCAGGATCTGAAGGATTCACCCAAGAATTCTAAGAAAACTCAAGGATGAAATATCTACTAAAAGCAGCAGGTAACTGTCTCTTCAATATTCCTCAGTACATGAAAATCAGAAGGTGTCAAATGTGATGTCAGTCATTAAGAAAAGTTCCAAAGGTGTCCAGGAAACTAAAATTTTACATGTGTTCCAAGTGAATGAGTAGATATTGTAATAAGAGAGAGAATTAGTATCTACCTGAATAAATATTATCTAAGCAGTGAGAGTTAACAAAGTTCTCAAGAGTTCTTTGAAGGGGTCAGTGATATGTAGATGAGGATCATCTGACTAGTAGTCAACTTGGATTTCCAAAAGACTTGTGACAGAACTTTTTGTCAAAGTGTTTTAGGAAAACAAAGCAACACAAGAATGTCACTGGCGTTAAGAAGGAAGGTCCTGGAACGGAATGCTGTGAACAGAGGGTAGAACATCATTGTATGGAAGTAAATGGTCAACTCTTGCACAAGAGAGAGATCACGAGCCAAATTCCATATGGTGTCGATCCTGGGACATGTACTGTTCAATATATTCTCAAATCACCTGGAGAAGAGATCGGTGAGGTGACAAAGCTTTGCTGATAATAGAAGGTTATGCAAGGTAGTAAGGGCAAGGGAGACCGCATCGCTTGTGGAAAGATTGACTGTACAATAACAGGACAGCTGCAGTTCAGTGTAGATAATTGTAAAGCAATACATTTGAGGAAGAATAATCCTATCTTCACATCTTGGATCATTTCTAAGATGGCCCAAAAGTCTTCCAAGAACAAGACCTTTGGGTTATGGTAGACAATTCCATGAAAATGCCACTTAGTAGTAGCTGAAGAAAAAAAAAACAAAAACGTAGTTAGGAATGATTAAGGAGTAAATAGAGAACAAACCTGAAAGAACCATTGCGCTTACTGTTCCAGTCCATATGCTACCGTACAAATCCAAGGTTTACACACTTGCATAGTGCGTGCAGGTCTGGTCCATTTGTCTTGGACAGGACATACTAGAACTGAAAAGTATTCAGAGATGACAAGGATGGTCAGAGGTATGCTGTGACTTCCGTTGCAACATGCAAGGAACTCCATCCATCAAATAGCCAAGAGTCTTCATTTGGAAAAGAATATGACATGAGGTCTGCAGAACTGAGAGGTCTGGAGAGAAGTGGAGTGGGACTGGCTTTTACCTACCTCTTCTAATACAAGCATGGGGGGATATCAGAGCAAGTTAGTAAGAGCTTCATTCAGAATAAACCAGAGGAACCAGTTCTTCAGACAACTTATATGGACCTGTGGTCTTCCTCCTCAAACGACTTTCTGGATCGAGAGGTTTGTAAAGATGCAAGGAAGGACTAGAAAAAAAACCTTGGAAGAGATGCTGTAGAGTCTAGTAACTGGATAAATCACATAACCTAACTTGAAAATGTTTAAAGGCTGGGAGGCAGCCTGTGCTCACCTCCTCCTTGTTTTTCTCCTCAGTGTCCACTCCCACGGTTACTGTGAGAGAGCTCAGTGCTAGATGGACCAGTGATCTGAACCAACGCATAAGTTCACATGTAACCTTCTCATTTTACGCCAAAGAATAAAACAAAAAAAGATATTGACAGCTTAAATATTTTTTATAATTTTCAGTGTCCTTAAATGTTATGAAGAGTTAGGCCGAGAAGGACCGTTAAGTCAGCTAATCCATTGCCCTGTTCCACAGCAAAATTAATTGACGTTTGTGTCCTTACTGACAAATTTGTCTCACTTCTCCTAAAGCTTTCAGTGATGGAGACTCAACAGCCTCCATAAGTAATCTATTTAAAGTCTCACTATTCTTACTATGAGAAGGATTTTTATTTTTTTTCCCGTCTAACTGGAATCTAATCAGCTGTTGTTTGCTGTAAACCATTAGTTAACTGCAAGCCTGAGCTAAGATGGGAGGCGTCCTAGACTTCTGATGAATGTTGTCTAGTAACTTTGGTGGCTCTGGAAATAGCCTGAACGCAGGCTTGGTTTTTAACGTAGCTTGTAGTTACTGGGCTTTGTATTTTGGTTAATATGACCAAGCATGAACAGGGATCTTTTCTAGTGTCCTTTTAGGGATTTTCATTTTATTTTCATGTCTTACCTCTTTAGCGTTTTCTAGCTTCAGCTAAACTTTCACTGAGTAGTACTTTCTAAACCCAGCTTGGCTTCAGCAAAGGCTATTTGAAAGGCCTATCTACAGAAAAAAGTGGGACGAAAAATACTGTTGCAAAACAGTGCTTAATATTTTCTTTCCTATAAGATCTATTTTCTGGCTTTGCCTGTAATTTACTGAACTATACGTGTTTGAGATGAAACGTTTGAGCTGTCTTAGGTGATGCTACTCAGTTCACATAAACTCTGCTTCTTGCAGATAATCACTAATTGCCTTCCTCATTTTCCAAGTCCCTGGCTTGAGAAAGGGGGTTCTGCCTAGCAACAATGCTAAGCACCTACGGATTCAACTGGAGCTGATGTGGGCTGCCCTTGTAAAACATCGTGTACTTTTAGGTTGTTGAAGTCTTTTTAAAAATCTGCTCAAATGAGGCATTTTAGCAAAACCTTTTAAGCTTAATTTCTTTGTTTCAATTTCCAGTCTCTCATGTGAGTAGAAGCACTGTCCTCTCACTTGCAATGAATTGTGCAAATCAGTTCATTGGTACATGGGAAACACTCAGGAGCAGTAGCGGTGGCCATTCTGAGGAAATGGATGTCTGTGAACAGGCTTTCAATTAGTAAATAGACATGAGGTGAGACGTGGAACAGAAAGGAAAAAAGAAAAAGTATTCAATAGCTGTTTGCTGGTGAGTACTGAGAATTCTGTGTACAGAATGAAGCAAACATCCTGTGGAAAAATAGCGTGTATGGGTGTATTTAAAGACTTCATCATACTGTGGATTGCGCAAGGAAGCCGAATAAAAATTGCACAAGCGCTTTGATTTTGGTGGTTTTAAGCCCATTGACTGCAAGACTGCCACCTCAGTGACGTGCTTTTGCTACAGGTTTGTAAATGTATGTGATACACGTGGGTATTTGTAGCTGGCAAACTGTAGTAGTTTCAGTGAAACAAGGGGGATGTCAGCTCATTGGCGCAGGGAGGAAAGCTCAGTACTTCTCTATCTTGAAGACTGAACTTATCTTACCAAAAAAATTACCACTGTGGAAAATGACCCTTTATTTCTGTTACCCTGTAATTTAAGAACTTATAAAAACGTTCTTGTCTGAATATTAAACTTGATTGGTTATGCCAAGGATTGCAGAACAGTCGTCAGTCTCCCATATGAAGGAGGGTAAGGGATAGTTTTCAATAGGTTCAGGCTCTCTTCTGACTCAAAATTCAAAGTGATCGTGGTCACTTTGAAATGCTTAGAAATGGCTGACATCTGAACAGCAGTTGCCTTGGAGAGAGAAAAAAAATAAATTCCCCCAGCTGCTTCCTCATCACCAAAGTTGACATTCAGTTTTATTGATGAGGGTTTTTTTTTTGTTGTTGCCCTGTTAACTCAAGCTAAATGGAAATGGGCTGAGCCTTTACTTTACTGAGAAGTAGTGCGCTACTCAGTGTAAGAATGGCTGAAGAAACTGAAGTTCCTTCGTGGATATTTTCAGTGTAAGCTGCCAGGAACTCCCAAAAGCATCTCTCTGGGATTTTTCCTAAACGTCCTTTCTTCTTTCTCTCTCCCCTCTGCCTCCACCCCCCTGGCTCCTTCATTCCAACTCCGTTATTCTCTTGAGATCAGTGTGACAGATCAAAGGCTTAGATGGGGCCTGTGCCTGAGCAATGGTTTTCCTTTCCCCCCTTCAAGCCCTCTGCTTACTCTCTCCATGGAGATCTCCTACAGCTGTTAGCTCCAGAACCAGATTTTCAAAACAACAGAAAGACGTGCTGTGGTATATCATGACTAATTATCTTAATTCTGCTGTCTAAACCAGGGTGTATTTCAGTAACGTTAATCTGATAGGACAGTGTGTGGGTAACAATGCCGATTCATGACATTCCATTTTCATTTTTATTTTTCGTATTCTTGTTGTGACCTATCTGTAATCAGGGCAGGAGAAAACGAGTAGACATTTTGCATTCCTTCCCTGTATTTTTCCAGCCCTGATTCAACTGAGTCCTTAGTTACGTGTGTGTCTCAATCCATGTGCTTGTCCTGAATTGGAGCCTTCAGTGGTGCCCTCAACTGGGAAGACTTTTGTAAAACTTCTGACTTGGATTCCCCACACTCTACAGGTTGCAATGTATACGCTGAGAAGTGTTGTAGTGTTGAGGGTGTTTTGATTTTGTTTGTATTTACAGCTAGTGATCACTTCCTGCAATGCCTTGAAGCTCTGACTTTTGCAATGTTAACTCGCTTTCTGATTTTTTTTGTGGCTTCCCCTTTCTACCTTAGTCATTTTGTTCTTCTGTTCCTTTGCAGCCTCGATGACTTTTTTTTCTTAACTATTTAGAGCAACTTTGCTCCAGACTCGGTTCGTTCCTTGAAGAATTCCTACAGCTCTGAATGTCCTGACAGCCATAGCTCGTGGCCACCCCAGCTGTCGTGAGAATTTTTGCCGTGCTGTCGTTGGATTTCACAGATACATTCATGGAGGTTGTGGGGTCTTTTTTTTTTTGTTTTCAGTCAACCCTCAACAATATGGCTTTGCTTTAACCACTCTCCAAGTGATATTATTATTCTTTTTTTTTCACTACGGATGTGTTAGGCAGCGTGCACTTAAATAGCTCGTGGTAGTAACTGAAGTACCTCTGATTTGCCCAGTGAGATAGTGCTGTATCCAGGAGAACCTTCAGCAGAAATCTTCTGAAACCCTTTTTGCTGTTCAAGAAAGCTGCTTCTTGCAGACCCAAAAAGTGTCTGTTAGCTGGTTTTCAAAGCTATATTCAGTGAACACACTGCGTGGTTGACTCGAGGTTCGCCTTCCAGCAGATGCCTGTGTCACCGTGTCATCCATCAATTTAGACATAAACCATTTAATTATAGTAGGAGCTTTCAGAAAGGCTTCTACCCAGGCGGCCACTCTGAAGGTTAATCTGTTGCCCAAGATGGTTTGAAACTTGCTGCCACAGCGACTGCGCTTTCCAACCTGACTGGCAGCACCAGGAACTAAAGTGTGGTTTCTAACGGAGCGGGATTCATATTTATCCTCATGGTGATATTTTTAATGTTGCCCATCTACTGGATAACCCCCAGCTCAGCTGACAAAAGGAGAGTGATTTCAGTATGTTGCTCTGCGAAGGCATATTTTCTATATTATTTACGGAGCTCCTCCCACTAATATGACTAGCTAGATTATCTGTAAGGCTGTACTTGTTCTGAAACCACTATTGATTAAATGCTGAGATGAAATTTTTTTTAGAAGCTGTCATTGGAACATGCTTAGGCTGCACTTGCTGTCAGCTTAACAGTCATGTTTCTGTGTCTTCCTCTAAATTCCTCTCCCAGCTGGGCTCTTTCATATCTTAGCATTAAAATAGATTCTTCCTAATTAGACAGATCTCTGTCATGATAATCATCTCGAGAACGTATGCTGTATTTTCATACTGCGTATCTTTTCACAGATCGGGCCTGTGCTTTATAATTTTTGAAAATCGTAACTCGCTGAATAGATCCTTTACCAAGCAATCATCTCCTGTAACTAGTAATTAGTGTCCTGTCAGCTGATATCAGGAGGCATTAGTGTTCAGCTGCTGGCATCAGCAAGTTCATCTTGCATCACTTAGAATTCTGATAGATTTGATTCTTTTGAAATTCCAGTTGTGAACATAGTTTTCTAAAGCTGATGTGCAGGGCAAAAATAAAAGGTAGAGAGCAAAGACACACATCTGTGCGTGTGGAGTAAATTACTACATGAAGTGAGTGTGCAGAAGTCCATGGTCATAAATGTAAGCGTACGCGTCTGTCAGGAGTGTGTCTGCTTGAGTCTGATCACAGACCAGAGGTGTGTGGGCAGGGTTGTGAAGAAATCTGTTTTAATGACAACAAGCAGTAGCAGAACAATGCTGAGATCTCTCCATTTGTTCCATTGGCCAGGCTGTAATCCGAGGGGTTTTCCCCGTTTTTTTTTTCAGTGACTCAGTGGCTTAGCAAAACTGTTGTCCTGCACAAAAACTGAATTTAAATAATTCCCTAAAAAGCTCATTTTGGCCTTATTTTTTCAGAAGCTAGTAATTGTTTGTGTTAAGTATCCTTTAAATAGAAGTGATACAAAAATCAACTGGGAAATCTTACGTCTATTATGTTATTTTACATTTGCCATTCAATACTTGGCTTTAAAACTCTCCTGTCGGATGAAAAATATTAGTTAGCTCTTAAGTGCTGGATGACAGCTGTAAAATACCATGTTTTATGACATGCTGATTCTAATGATTGTTTTTAGCTATAGAGGACAGTGCTTTATCTTATAAAACTTTGTACTATAGGATAACACAGTATCACCACTGTTGCTCTGAAAATGTCTGCGGAAATAGATGGATACATGTTTGCTCAAGTTTTGTTTTAACCTCAGCCAGTTAAAAATATCTTTTGATCAGAATCAACTGTTTTTAGAATGTATTCAGATGTTGTTGGTTTGGGTTTTTTTCCCCACAAAACTGGTGATTGATCTGTTCGCAAAACTTCTAAGCACCGGTTACTATAGAACTTTGCTACTCAAATCATCACCCCTGGGCTGTGCAGCCTGACAGAACCGAGATATGTAGCTGAGAGATGAAAAAATCCTGAATTTTCAGTAGGCTGGAATTGAATTCCAGCATGCAGATAAAAAAAATACGATGTTCTCTGCCAAAGTGCTATGCTGGAAGTTAAGGTATGTTTGTGCGGCTCCCTATAGGTTGAAAAATGGTATTTATCTTGGTCGTAGGAAAAGAAGACAACTTCTGTTAAGTGCACCACAAAACAGTCTGAAAAAAAGAAAAAAAAACCAAACCCCAGGCTGCTGTTTTTCCATGTGTTTCTGACTCCATGGGTATAAGGAACGTTTCAGTCTTGTCTTCTTGGGGACTCGGTGCTCTCTGGGTCTCTGCGGGCTGCAGGGGGCACTGCGGAGGAATCCAAAAAGTACTTCTTCGAAGTTAAACCTGATTCCCAGCTCTCTCCGTTTCTGGCCTGCTGACACTTCCCATGTCAATTCAAACAAACAAACAATATAAATAAAGAAATAAATAACCCCAAGAAAGCCCCTCCCTCCACCCCCCCACCCCCCCTTCAGTTCTCACATTCAATCTTTTCATATATATTCTAAAAACCAGATAATACTGGTGTCATATGAAGTCAGATGGGGAGGAATAGTTGCTGAAGGGCTAAGTTACAGCCGCCGGCTCCAAATTAACAGAGATACCGAACTTTGTAACTGACACGGGATTTGCAGTTTCCCTTCTTCTTGGGCTGTTTCTGTGCAGGGCTATAATTTTTTCCTGTTTGTTTTATGATAAAGTAGTAATTTGTCATCTGGAAGAACAGTAAGCAGCTTCACTTTGGTTTTCAAACTGATACTAAAGAAAGTTTTAAGGAGGGGGAGACATGCTCATTAGTCCCAACACAGGGCAGGTGCTAATTACTAATTGTATTTGTCCACTATTAATTTCTGTCTAAATGTCGTCAGGAATTCTTGCAATAGGAATGATATTAAACCTAAATTTCATATTGCCGAGCACTTGAAGAAGACAAAGACAGCTCTTTGCCACTGTCAGTAGCTTAGAAATAGTATCCTATGCTAATTTGCAGTGGCAGAAATGAAGATGGTTTAAATCGGATCTCATGACTAATGTATGAGTTCCCAATTTTCTTTATTTCCAGCTGCACGTTGGAGAACAAGGGTGTCTCTGAGATAGCTCTGGTTTTTAGAGGTATATTTAAAAAAAAAAAAAAAAAAAGAAAACTGTAAGTGCGTAGCTCATAGTGCTAGTTAGAAAATAACGATCGATAAGAACTGAGCGTGCAGTAGCTTTGTCTGGTTTAAAACTAGGTTCCCGGGCTGGTATTCCTGATCCATTAATCACCCGCGCTCTATATGGAGGCAGCCACCGTTCGCTTGGAAAAATGTTCCTGCCCAACGTGTCATGTTTCTCCTGTTGTTTAAAATAGAAAGTTCAGCCCCGTGCCGGGGAGGCGCAGGGCTCCGCGCTCTCTTTGCATTCATTATGCAACAGTTGACACCGAAGGGGAAGGCGGCACACGCCGCTCCNGCGGCGGCGGCGGGCGGGGGGGAAGCGCCATGTCCGCTCCTGCTGGGCGACGTCCGTGCCGGGTTTTGCACCTTGTCCCCGGGTCTGCCTCACGGCCTGGAGGAGCTGCTGCTGCTGCTGCTGCTGGTGCTGCGGTGTTTACTGAGCGCTCCTGTCCTGATATCACTCCGCTGGCATGGAGGAGGAGGAGGTGGAGGAGGAGAGCGTTTGATCATTGTGATGGTGGCAGGAGGAGCAGCAGCCAGCAAAGCAGAGCAAAGCGTTAGGCTGTATCAGCTCGGCGTTGTGCAAAGACTTCAGAGCTCTACTTTTTTTTTTTCTTTTCTTTTTTTTTCCTTTTTTTTTTCCAGCTCGGCCCGGATTGTTCATGTGTTTACTTCCCCCAGCCCGAGGATTTGCTATTTAGGTTCCTGTTGAAATGCAACTGAGCAGCCAAAGTACTTTGCGAACACGGTGCGGCATAAACACCAAAAGTTTTTTCTAGAAGGAAAATACAATAAGAAAGCGGCTTTGCCTGTCTTTTGATGCCGGGGAGTGCGAGTGAGTGTGCCGTGTGTGCCCGGCGTGTGCTTGTGCTTGGATGCGTGTGTGTGACCGGGGGGGTGTGTGTATGTGTGTGTGTGTGTGTTTGTGTGTGTGTGCGTGTGCATGTGGAGGGGCGCGTGTGTTTCTCTTCATACATGGGGAGAGAAGGCTTTTGGCAAAATCTCCGGAACTCTCATGGAATCTATTTTGAAATAATGGATTATAAAAAAGAAAAAGGAGGAAAGGAACTGGTCTGATATCTCCTGGAGTTTGCTACCCGAATTGCTGCTGCTTAGTTTGTTGTGCTGCCTTTTTTTTTGGTTTTTTTTTTTTTTTTTTTTTTTTTTTTTTTTGTTTTGTTTTTTGTGTTTACCTTTTTT
>VWZK01019051.1:290412-353607 GCA_013396935.1 Baryphthengus martii | reverse complement strand
TTCCCGGCGAGGCCGGGCGGGAGGCGGAGGAGCGGGACCCCTCGCTCGGCGGCGGGGAGAGCGGGCAGGGAGCGCCGGCAGGAGCCACACAAAGCGGCGGGGGTGTGTGTTTGTGCTGGAGTGGGGGTTGCTTCGCAAACAGGAAGCAGACAAACCTCACTGACATCTTGTTGCTTTCCTGATGTTACCGACAAGGCACAACCATATTTCTCTGCTTTCTCGCGCCTTTCCGCTGGACCGAGGGTTTCAAACACACGCTCCCCGCCCAGCAGTGCTTTGCCTTGGCTTACATCTCCTCCTCGGGCAGGAACTGACTCACTGATCAAACTCCATGAGCAGGGGCTGTCTGTCGGCAGGCAAACTGTCCTCAAATCCCTTTTCACATCCTATGCCCTTTCCACAAGATGTGGGAAAGGGGCTGGAGGCTGAGGAGACCTCAGAATGCCTTCGCTCCGGGGAAGCCTTGTGGTGCACTGTGAACACATTCAACTCCAGAACAGCTTCTGTGCTTCCAGGCCCTTGCCTGGTGGTGGGTTGTCCTTTCCCCTCCTTCCCAAACGCCAGGCTAAGGCGCTAAATGCCAGGATTTTTAGTTCGGTGGCTTTCTTTGCCTTACCTTGACTCTCTCGGAGAGATGCACAAAGCCCAGGCTATTAATGTGAAAGTTGGGGAAACACAGTAACAAAAGGAGGAAATGCAGTTACAAGCTCTGCCTGTTATTAGTTTGTTTCATGTTGGGACTCTTGAAGAGCTAAAATCACCTAATTAACGCGTAGTTTGCTGTGAAATTCATCATAGCTGATTTTTTTTTGGTGCTACAGTCTTCGTGCTATTTAAATGTACTCGTTGTGCTCTATGCTTTTCATTTTCAAAGAATTTTTAATACTTTATAAAAAATTACCCGTTTCTATCAACCTTTTATTTTTTTAAGAATGTGTACACAAATGTTGCCAAAAAATTTAGAAGCATTATCGGCTTTGTTTCACTTGGAGAGTGTTAATTATGATTTTTGTCTAACGTCTAAGAACATTAGGGAACATTCATGCATACATGAAAGCAATACTTTAAACCTGAGAAATTGCTCCTTTTAAAGCAATCAAAAAGTATTTTCTTTGAGCAATTTTTGCCTTTTGTAGTAATAATAATAGTAAAGCAACATCTTCATTTCTAGCAATCATAACAATTTGCTAAGTTTCACTGTTTATAGGCATCGTGTTTTTATTTACCAGGAGTTCTACTTTATTTAACATTTTCTACTAGTATGAGGAAACAGCCAACTACGTGTTGGGGTTTTGTCCCTTTCTTTATTCTCTGGTAAACTTCAGCTGGGAAGTTTACAGTGGAACCATCGGATGGATCTGCTACTGCTTTACTCCTCACAGAAAACCATTATTAAATTCTTCCTCTGCCCAATTTGGAAATGAAGCGGTCAGGATTAAATGACAACAAATACAATGAGGATAGCAAGAAATACGATTTCTAATTCTAAATCAAAGGAAAGTATTATCAGTGTGTGTGCCTCTCCAAATTGCGAAACGCCGGGAAGAGAAAGGAGATGTGTGCTGAGTTGGGACCGCAGCCACCCAGCCCTCCCAGAAGCTGGTGCTGACACATGTGCTGAGGTGCCCTTCAGCAAGCTGGGTTAAAAATCTGTCTTTAGGAGATGATTATTTAAAGCCATGCGCTCTGCTTTTCTCCATTCGATGGAGTACAAACTCTCCAGTCTGTACAATGCTCCTCATCGCCACCCCCACAGTTTACACCCGCACTCCCTGAGTCCATGAAAGGGATTATGCAGTTACCACTGTTTAGGACTCTATGTCAACTGACAAGCGGTTATCAATGGGGACCTTTTTTCAGAAAGGGATGTAGGAGCATAGGCCTGGCTGTATTTCATGAATTGCTGATCTACTCTGAATCTGTGGCTTGTTATAGGCCAAGTTTTCACTTGCTGAATTTTGAAATATCTGGATTTATAACTATTCCGACCTCTCCTACTTGAGGAGAACAGTGGGTTTCAGAACTAGTTTGCTCTCATAAAGGCACTGACTGGGGCACGCACAAAAATTAAAATTGTTTATATAAGTCTGAGAGGATCTTCCCCTCCCTGCCCCCCCTCCCCATTCAATCTGGCAAAAGCCAAAGTTGTTTTCCATGCTTTTGAGTTGGATTATTAGAATGCTGTACCAGATTAGTTTTCAAAGGAAGCATTGGGAAAAATTGCAGCCTGTCCAAAACTCTGCTGCTCATCTTCGGACTGGTTCCAGGAAATATCAACACATTATTTCAGTTCTTTGGTCCTTTGTGAGCTAATCTGCCTTCGTGTTTATTTCTTTAAGTGCAAGAGTTTTCTGGCTCTGCAACCGTGTTACTGTGCGTGGGTCAGATATTGTGTGTTTGTGTGTGTATACACACGTTATAGGTAAAATAAATACTAAATGGTGTATGTTTAGTATATAATAAACAGCCAAGTATATAACAAATAGGCAAATAAATAATAAATATTGCAAGTCATATCAGATCTCTTTCTTACAGTAATTACAATATTGACCTTCTAATGCACATTTATTTGCATCTGAGCTCCCCTGTGAAGTATAAAGGGACTGGAGCTACTTTTTCCTGTTTTAAAAGCTCTTCCAAGACTTTTCTTATTTAGCATCATTATGGGCTTGATAGCTACTGTCATACTGACCATTTCTAACCTTAAAACCAATCCGTAGGAACTTGAGTTTTAAACACCATAAACATAAACTGTTATTTAAATCATCAAAATCAGCGACGGAAGTCAAATGACCTATTAGATCATCTTTTCTGTTCCCCTGCCAAAGCATCCTATGCCAATTCAGAATTGAAGTTAGAGAAAACAGAGCTGGCAAATACAGGATTTTCCAGCGCTGCTTTTTACCCATCCTGGGCTAACACCTCGTGGAAGTTAGTGGTCATGTTGCCCTTCTACCTGGGGGAAGGGAGATGGGCAGGCTCCTCCTTTCAGCTTCCATTGTGTAGGGACAGAACGACACGTTCAGAATCAGAGAAATCTAGTTGTCTCTCTTCCTTGTTGGCAGATATTCCACCACAGGAAAGTAGTTCCTCCGTCCCCATCTAGTCTCTCCTTTTTTGTTGGAAAAGGTATCCTGAGTGAAGAGTGTAACTTCTTCATTTGTCTTAGTGGTTCATGGATAATGTCATTAATGGAGTGGCAAAGAATGGTGTCAGTCGTGCGAGTAGTTTTTCAAAGCTTACACCTGCCGTATTTAATACCTACCTGTGTGTATGTTCATAAAGCTGTGACATTTCTTGTGTTCTTTCTGGGGAAACATTGCTCTTTAACTTACTTTACAGATGCTCAGGAGCTCATCCGTTACACTATAGCACGTGCCTCTTTCTCAGCCATGCAAAGATGGAAAAGATGATTTTTCAGATGTTTCTTTTTATTTTCCACAAGAGGTCAAATACTGTAGCTCTTACTCATGCCTGGTGACTAAGTAGGATTAAGCATCTCTTCACGTAATAAGCTATGTCTGATCTTGCTCACACTGGGGTAAAGCCAGTAGTAAGTGCAAAACTGGGATGATACCAGAATTAAATCCCAGGGCAGCGATGCTCCTTCTCTTTCATATGCATCATAGAAGGGAGGAGTCATAGTGTAACCCTCTTTATTTTGCTCTCCCTAAAAGGGTGGATCTCTGTGTCCTTATTCCACAGCCTCTCCCATTTCTCTTCTCCGTTTCATACCAACTCACGCTTGATGCTCCTGTGTGATTACTGTCCTTTAGGACAAGGAGTTTTTGTGTTGACCTCGTTTTGCAGCTAGTCAGCACAATAGGTTTCAGTTTAGCAAACTGAAAGGAATGAAGAGACTCTTCACTTCAAGCGCTGCTAGCCTCTGATGACCTTTATGCACTCTGATAGAAAGTGCATCCCTTTAAAATATAGAGGGTTGGGTTATTAGGAGCCAGAGCTGGAGCAGGGCAAGTTGTATTTTGACATACAGTAGCCAGGCATAGTGAAATCCAAGCTTCAGATTGACCAAATAGCACGTGTTGAAAGTCCTGCCGTGAAGTTGTAGGCACCGGCAAGTTCAGGAAGAACAGCTTTGGCTGGAACACGTCCAAAACTCGCGCTACAAACACAGAGCCAAAAATACTGACGGGTGATTGTGTTAGGACAATCGGTTGCATTTAGGTGACCGTGAATTTACAGTAACTTGACCTGAAGCTTAAGGCTCCACAAGTGGCTGAAGTTGGTGTAAACCTGAGCTGCCGCCACCGAGGAAGTCTCGTCTTTCAGGGGCTTGTCAGCAGCCGCGGTTTCTTGCGGCCTCCCTTTGCTAATGCTAACTCGGGGCCCTTGCCGATGTACCGCTGCTCTCAGCCGGTTCGCCAGCCAGGTAGAGAGGACGGGCACGTTTCTTCCTTTTCTTCTGGGTTAGTTTTCAGCTGGATCAGATTCATAATTTGTTTGACCGTCCCTCCCCTGGGCAGTGCGGTCTTACAACGCCTTAATCCTCTTGTGAAACTTCACCCTTATCCCAGAATAAACACCTGGGACCTGTTAGTTAAAACATGCTCACCTGGTAGCATGCATTTAACCCGAGGTAAGTAATGCCTGGGGTCACTGCACACGCTCCTGTTCCTGAATACAGACCCTGCAATGGGAAAGGCTGTAAATAGCAAAGGAGTCGGAGTTCATTTTTACTTAAACACTTGCATGTCTGTGACACTTGGTTGCATATTACTCCAATATGTATAATTCATGTGAGGGATGTGCTTGGATTAGCAGAGGTTTAAGGACAGGTCTGACAGCCGGGAACTGCTGACTGGAATCCTTCCAAGTGTATTGTTCTGTGAATTGAAATGTGAGGTACGATCTCTGACTGAAGTTACGACCCTGTAATCAGTTTTCCAGCCTGAGATCTCACAGGCTGCTCAGATAAGCAATATACTTCTGCGTTCAGTGGGAATTTGGGAGTCTTAGTAATTCAAAGTATTTATTTTCCTGTTTTTTTTCCAAGATGGTGAATCACAAAATCATATCGCTTTGATTACTCTCTTGCTTCCCCCTCACATGCTTCAGTTTCCAAATGTTTATGGCTCAAAAGTCATCACAGACCGCTCCTGTTTGCGTTTTGAGTCCTAAAAACCCAGTTTTGTAGGGGTTGAGAGAAAATGGCTTTTTAGACTTGCAGTAGTTATTAAGAGAGCAGCTGCTGAAACGTGGTGCTTACAGGAAGGGGTTGAGCTGCCTCCTTTTCAAGACTTCCCTCTTTCATATTGATTTTGTTTGCCACCACATACAGTTAAAATTCTCAAGGAGATAACACTACTTTAATCTTTAGTAGAGCCGAGAGAAGCGCGTCCATCCGTCGGAACTTTGCATTTTCTGTAGGTTTGTGTAACTGCTCAGGCTCCGGCTGCAGCGCTGCTGGGAGCGTAGATGATCTATGGCTCTTTGCCTGCTGTCAGTTCTGTACAACCACAGCACACAGGGAGGAGAAAAGCGGTTTGAATTTATGACTTTTAGAATAACAGAAAGACCGACAGCGTAAGGATTTTCTTTCTGGTGTTTTTTGTTTTGTGGGTGATTTTTGTTTTGTTTTGTTTTTTTAAGCAAGGCCACTTTCTGTAAGGTTTTCCTATAGGGCTCTGGTGGTGTACGAGGTTCTCAACTCTCAAGAATCGAAGCCTAGTGGAGTTGCATTTTAACGGGTTGAAGGTGGGGCTGTTGGGCTGTGCCTTTTCCCTTCTTCACACTTCAGTCTCCTCCCTGCATTTCTTTAATTACGTGCCTTTCAGGTTTAATAAAACAATTCAACTTTGTTTTCCTCTGGCCTTTAGATTCAGAGGAGCAGCTGTGAAGTGCTGCAGGGGAGGTGTAGCTGAAAAGTGTTTCTACACTATCTTCCTGCTGCTGGTGAAAATCTCTGGCCTGTTCAGAAAGTCCTTGGATGTTGTGTACCTGGGTAAAGAGCAGAGAACTGCTCCTTAACCTTACTCTGACCCTGGGCATTACCACAAGAAGCAGCCAATACTCTGTGTATGTGTGTTCATGTAAAGCAGTACAATGTACATACACACTGGGTTTTAAACTGCACTGAAAGATGAGGTGATTTATGATCAGTTTTGATGGTGAAAGGGGATGTGCTAGTCCGATAACTTTAAGAGCCACTGGTATGTACCCCTTTTTTTTATATTTCCAGCCTCTTTCTGTTTCCTCTAGCTCGTATCTAATGCGCTGTGATGTTTTCAATTCTGCATTGTGTTTAATCTGAAGGAGGAAGGGAGGTGGTTATGGCAGATGAGATGCTGGAAGAGTTCTGGAAAGTAGCGGAGGGGTTTTTTTATCGTTTAAGATATTTCCTTACATTAAGGAGGACGGAGGAGCACTTAGCCAAAAGCTAAATTGTAGCATTTCCTAACCACTTCTGTTTATGCAGAATATCGTGGTTACAGACTCCAGCATTTGAGCAAATGACTTTAAAATACGACTGCCTGAGCTGGAAGTAGTTGTCTTTAGCCTGCTAAAAAGATGGTTACATTTCAGCTGTGATTTTTGCTGCTGTTCAGTTTTGTCTCTGAAGCTGGTGGCTGTTGTTCTGATTTCTCTGGATTGCATTCCAGTGCGTAACTGAGGCAGCACGGGGAAAACTGCCACTGATGTTAAATAACCGATCTTCAATGATGTTTTTGGCAAGCAGTATCTCTATTCATTATACATATTTTTTAGTTGTTGTCAAAGCAGGTAACGTAGCTTTGAAGACTGCAGTGGACTCATGCAGAAGACCGTAGACTTCTGTAACCGAGCGCTGGCCACGTTGTTTGAGCTCCAAGCTGGCTGGGGCGTTCTGGTGTGTAATCCATGGCTGGATGTGAAGTAATGGTTCAAAGTAAACTGTAGGTCCTTCTTTTGCAGCACATTTCTGGGCTGAGCTTGCAATTTTTGTGTTCCAGTCGAAGTGGAGATGCCATGCTGAGGTTGCAGTGCTATCTTTTTTTCTTTTTTGTCCTAATTTGTGCTAACTAGTTCGTAGTCTGAAAGATTATGTAAGGGCTGGATTGCTGCCATTTTGAGAAATCACCTGAGAGAATTTGGTGTTACATTTTTTTTTTTTTTTGCCCTGGGGGAGTTGACTAAGGCTTATTTTTCTCTAACCTCTTTTAAAAGCAAAACATACAAACAAATATCCATTTATTTCCTTCTCCTCCTTTTCATTTACAACAAAAGAAAACAAAAAACTTTATGTTCACTGCCCTTCTTAGTAATCTTTTTGTTGTGGTAATGCCAGCAGTGGTGATAATGTATATTTGTGAACGTAGAATAGCAAAGCCAAACCTGACTTTGAGTAGTGGCATTGAAAGCTTCACCTCTCCCTCCCCTATTACTGTGATAAAGCGCATGGCAGTCTAGTTACAGCCAGAGAGGGGTTCTGGGAAGTTGGCATAAACCATCTTTCTTTATAGTTGCTATGGATATTTGAATACAAGAAACATGGTATTTTGTGTCAAAATACCAAGTTGTCGTGGTTTAACTCCAGCCAGCAACTAAGCACCAGGCAGCAGCTCGCTGATTCCTCCCTCCTCCCCTCAGCGGGATGGGGAGGAGAATTGGAAACAAGTAATACTAACGGGTTGAGATAAGAACAGTTTAATAATTGAAATAAAAATAAAATAATGTAATAATAACTGCAATGAAAAGGAAGATAACAAAAAGAGAGAGAAATAAAACCCCAGAGAAGATAATTGCTGCACAATGCAATTTCTCACCACCCGCTGACTGATGCTCAGCCAGTCCCTGCGCAGTGATTGTCCTCTCCCTGCCAACTCCCCCCAGTTACATACTGGGCATGACATGGTGTGGTATGGATTAGTCCTCTGCTTGATTTGGGTCAGCTGTCCTGACTATGTCCCCTCCCAACTTCCTGTGCCCCTCCTGCCTTCTCACTGGCAGGGCACAAGAAGCTGAAAAATCCTTGACTTGGTATAAACACTACTTAGCAATAACTACAACCATCGGTGTGTTTTCAACATTGTTCTCCCACTAAATCCAAAACACAGCACTGCACCAGCTACCAGGAAGAAAATTAACTCTGTCCCAGTTGAAACGAGGACACAAATATCTTGAAAAAGCGTTTCCTCAGGAAGACAAACTTGTCTCTTTCTCTTTTTTACTGGAAAATTTCATGCTACTTAAAGCCAGTAGTTAGAACATATTATGTTTACCTGTCTTTTAAGGAGTTTATCCAACTGAAATACCTGTGTTCTCATGGCACACTGCCTATAACACAGCAACTTTGTCGTGCAGGTACTGAGAACATTACAATCTCTGGAAAGCTTGGCCAATTAACCTCTTTGTGGTCTCTTCACACGTTTACTACTTTAGGGTTAGTTAGAAGAGGCAGCTGAAGCAAGTTAACAGTTTGCTGCCATGCAATGAGGTGGTCTCCTTCCTCCTCTTCCCTCCCTGCTGCAATCCTGTGCCGGCCTGCTGACCTCTTCTGTGGTAGTAAACTAGTGAGAAAACTACCTGTCTAGAAGAAAAACTGTTTATTTTGGGGGAAGTGAAGCTGTACAGTGTGGTACTGGGGAGAAGGAATAGAGGAAAGGAGTGGCAGAAGGTATTGTGTCAGTAGAGGTAGGAAAGAAGCTCTGCCTGTTCCTCCTGACTATGTCCTTGTCCTCTGCTGCTCCTCTGGTCGGCTCCTGGTTGAAAGCCTGGTAGTTGTGGTGCATTGCTGTAGTTAATTTGGGAGCAAAATACTTCAAGCAGTTTGTGGAATACCAGACAGAGCATTATTGGAGCTATCTTTGGGAATACCGATGTGGTTACTTGTGAGGATGAAGTGATGATCCAAAGTGTGAAGAAGACTGGGGAGAATATCTTTTTTTAGTCCAAAGAAGACCTCCTACTGGCCACGGTGTGGGCCTGTGTCAGGTAGGTCACCACTGTCCTTCCTGTGAGGGGAAAAATGTGCTTGTGTTCATATTTCTTTTGTTTCCTAATTGCTTTCTGAAAGTTGATAAACTTTGTTTATGTGTCTGATACAACAAGGAAAAATATGATTTTACTTGATCTTTACAGTATGGTAATATTTTTTTTTTTTCAGGCTACTCAGATGTGTCTACTCTCATTTTAATCCCATGTAGAATAATAAAATAGGTAAAATAATTGTGAAAGACCTACAGAAAGGGTGTCACCATTCATGAAATGTGGTACTTTGACTTACGGTCAGAACTTGAGATAATACTTATGAGGTGCTGTTTCCAACATAGAGAGACCTGTACATGGTTTTATTTTCCTGCTACCTGAGTCCAGCTCTGGTCAATAAGATGATAATTTTTATTCAGATAGTCCAGGAAACAAAAAATAACCGATGGAACAACTTCTGCTGTCCTTGCTATGTAATATGAGAATTAGTGAAGAGGATGAAAACTCTGATTCTCTGAATGTATTTTTTTTTTTTATGAAATTGTACTTTGAGTGCTGATTAGCGTAGGTGATTTTAATTAATGTTAAAATAAGCTAGTGATGGGAGGGTCATTGGGGTTGTTTTTGTTTATTCGTCCTTTATTTCAGAATTAGTTCACTCATCTACCTGCTGTGCCAACAGCTTGGATTCTAATGACAGTATTGGCGATACTGGTATTTTAATGCAACGGGTTCCGTGTGTCAAGTTTCGCTAGTGGTTTCTTGAGAACATAATAGTTTTAGTTTCAAAACTATTCACTTCCCAGATCTGTGACTTATCTGTTGTGGATAGTGAACACATGGTGAACAGATGTCGTAAAGTCACATGAAGAGTTTATCAGCACAGATTTGGACTGACTTACCTGCCCATAAAAGTCATGGCAGGAGCCAATTGTGCTGCACATCTCAAACAACAGTGGAATATACAACAAAGTTTAACCCAAGTGCTTTACCTCATATTTTTACAGTATGACTACTTTTCTTTATTCTTTTTTTTTTTGGGAGAACCTTCTCTGAGTGCATTAAGTCCCGTACACGGGGCTCTGTAGAGGAGCACAGCCTGAACAAACTCCTATAAAATATATCATATTATTCAGGGATGTTGGAGGTTTCTTTTTTATACGTTTTAAGATTCAATATTTAAGCTGAGAATCAAATGCCTTTCCTGCTGTGAGGGGAGGAAGCAAAATGCCTACGGTTGTATAAAACATCTATTAGTGTGATAGCAAATAGAATTATTTTTTCAATAGATGATATCCGCATACTATTAATTTTATAATGCACGTTGACAGAATTTTTGCAATAATTCACTTTGGGTAAGATTTTTTTCTTGCTTTTGCCCTTGGTTTAATTGGTTTGGGGGCTTCTGGGGTGGTTTATTTTTTGTTTTTTTGTTTTTTTTTTGTATGTGGTTTTTTTGCTCTTCTTGTTGGGGTTTTTGTTGATTGATTAGTGTTGCCTGTATCTGCTTTGAAAGGTAGAATATGCCAAGTATAGTTGTATTTACTAGTCCTAGTGGAGATGAATTAGTAGCCTGAGTGCAGATGAGGAAGCCAGATGTATATGTTATTGCAGTTTTACCAGAGAGGTGTGTAACTAACTATCTGGATGCCCCCCTGAGGGGCTGTGTGCTGCAGCTGTTGCACTTGCATGCAGATCATAAGACTGCTTTCCTTTAAAAAACAAAATGATAATTTTTAAAAAGTGTGTTTAAATCCTGTTTTCAGTTACTTATATTTTCAAAGCTGTTTTTCCCTTAGTTGGAAACTTGGGAAGAAAGTTGCCTAAAGTAGTTTACTTGTTTAGTCTGAGAATTGGATTAGGGGAAGATACGCTGTTTTCCCTGCTCTTTTAGGCAGTTCTTGAAACCATAGCACATCTGAGTTGTCCACTGTGATTCTGCCATTTGTGGTCCCTCTAGCAGCAGTGGGAATAGAGAGGAGAGGGAGATGAGCTACTTTATTATCTGTAGGGGGAAAAAAACCCCATTTTTTTATGTGCTTAGTGTTTTCTTCCTAATATGTGCTGAAGATGCAGTCTTATCTCCTTGTAGGCCTGACAGACCAACTGGAAGGTGCTTGTGTGGGCCCAGAGCATGTCAGAGCACGCTCCCGCCTACACTAGCAGGATCTTGGTAGGTCTTTCCCTCAGTGTCTCCTCCCAACTTTCAAGGACTGCTATCCCATTCATCCTAGGAGTGGTAGAAAGTTTACCTTCTCTGTACTGTAGTTGCCTCCGGTTCAGAAAGAGAAAAAAGAAGGTGCTGTATCAGAAATGCAGAGGTCTGAGGAAGAGGCCAGGAAGAAAGTGTGGGTCAGGAGATGGACAGAACCCAGACTGGGGTAGGCAGAGTGAAGCAAAGCAGGCATCGGCTATAATAAAAGGACAGAAACACATTAAGAGGCTGTCGGACTTGTTGAACTAGGCTGGAGAATAGAACTTTGCTTCTGCTCGTGTTCTGGGGCTTTACCAAGCGCTGGCCACAGCTGGTCAATGAGAGCAGAGGCACTGGGAACGAACTCGGCTTTTGCTAGTTGGAGTAGGCAGAGCTTGGTGCTGGGACTTTTCACAAGGCTGTACTCGTGTTGGCAGCAAACGTCAGGCAAAACAGTTGTTTAGGACTTGGGTTTTCCTGCTTTTTCCAGATCTTGCATCCATCCAAGCATTACAGTGTGTTTATGCTACCTGATTTTCTCCACTGTTGTTAAATTAGGGGGTGACCTTTTTTTTTTTTTTTTCTGGTTTTGTTCAGACTTGAGGAATTCTAAACACTTTCCAGTGGCACAGATAATGAATTCCTGTGACAGTCATTCAGGAAATGTAAGCCTGCAGACAGCAGGCCTGCTTTTCTGAGTTACCTGTTGCCTACTCCTTGGAAGTCACCGACAGACTATAGCAGTTCATTTCCAAATAACAGTTGTGTGTATTTTAAGTCCTTTATGTCCAGATCCCATTGACACATTCCTAACGTTGGTTAAGTAAGCAGTGTGGGTTTTTCTCCGTGGATTACCTTTGTTTTGCTGAAACAAATGGCATTTCAGTATTTATTTTTTTCCACTCTGTGTATACATTCATGTAAACCAGTTTGCAGACTTGATGGCTACAACAGGTAGAAGGCCACGTGTATTTCTCAAACCAGTGGAACAAGTGGAAAGTATTTTAGGTACAGTGTTTTAGTGGCTGGTTGTATTCCTGTTTTCTGATGGATCTAGAGGGAGAAATGCTGAGGAGTGTGCCGCAGGCCTTCTATTGCTAAACATCTACGAGCGATTTCCTTTCCCTTGAGTGGCAGCGTCTCATATTTTTGGAAGAGAGGGAGTGAGCTTCTGTCCCTGAGATCAGACTGTACCACCAAACAGCCTGGATTTTCAGAAGAGTTAGAGACTTGCTAATGCAATAAGCCATAGTTATAATTGTGTCCTCTTGATGGCTGAGCAATCCAGCTGTAGAGTATGAAGCAGGTGGCTACCACTTCAGATTGTTGGGGTGGTTAATTTAGTTGCATACTGTTAAACAACTGAGCTTGAAAATTAATACTGTCTTTTGTTAGACCTACTTGGACCTGTACAACTTGGGCCATTACTGTCTCAGGCAAAAGAATTGAGGTGGCTTTCCATAAGAATGTCTTAATGGTGGAAGGATATGTGTAGCTAACTATGTATTTTCAGAACAACTTTTACCTGTCCGAGAAGTATCTGTACTCGGTTTAGGTAATTTGACTTGCCTTCATCACAAGAAGTTTGAGTTTGGCCTTGAGATAAAGACAAAGAATGATATAGACTCTTAGTGTTGCAAGAGGATGGGAGAATCCGTCAAGTTTCACACCTAGGACATAGGATGCACCAGACCATGAGAGAGACCCTTTTCTTTCTCCTAGGACCATAAAACTGAATGGAAGGTCTCCTATATTTTGATAATATTAAGTAATAGTGTACTGTGCTTGTTGACAGCTGTGTTTTTATGTATTGCTTCTGTTCCTTTTGTTGCTCTGTAAATGTCAATATAAATCAATTTTCACTCTTTGTTATGTTGTGAAGAGATTGTTTGTATAATGAGGTATTAAAGGGGTCGCTTAATTTAGTTCATGTTTGGGACACAGAACATGTAAGAAAGGAAAAGTAAAAGATACCTATGAAGTGGAAGCTTTGTGGTAACACTTAGAACAAATTTGGGGAGATACCTTGGGAAGTTGCTACTGCCAGGAAGAACCCAATACTTGCATAAAGAACTTTGCTGGTTCTTGTAATAAACTGAGTTTTGGCAAACTGCACTCACAAAAACCCTAAAACACAAACATCAGGTTGATCGCTTGTATTTGAGCCATTTATAAAGGTGGTTTTATTAATATCTCTTTTTCTCTCAGATGTCAGCACTTCCTGGCTCTGTTTCCCCATGCTCCCTATGTATAGTTTTTATTTCTAAACTCTAGAATTTAAAAATCCTGAGCTGTCATTTCTCACATATAGTCTGCACACTTGTGGGATCGCGCAACACTCCGTGAAAGGCAGTTAAGAAAAGCAATTTGTGTATGGGAAATTTCTGAAAGTTATCTGCCTCTCTGCTGGGAACCCCCCCCACACCTCTCCCTCCCTGAAAGCTAAAGATCTGCAATTGTAAGCTATTGAAAACTAATACCGACGTTAAAAGCACACGTCAAATGCAAGATATTATTGCAAGTTTGGGAGAGATTAGATTCGAATGATTGTTGAGGTGCGTGGGCTGGTCTCTGGCAGAAGGAAAGAGGATAAAAGATTTATGAGTGCGAACCTGACACTTCTTTTACTTCCAGTGGCTGTCCTTCGAGGGGGAGACCCAAATCTTCAGCATTTTCAGTGTGTGCGTGTGAGTGTTACTTGATCTGGGTGGTATAACTGACACAAAAGCACATAAATACTGTATTTCTAATTCCTCGCAGTAAACCTGTACATACATTTCATCTGTGTGTGTATATTTATGTGCAGTCAGTGTACACATATAGATTGGTTTCATTCAGCACAGATGATGGCCACTGATGGCTCAGTTTTTATTAAGAAAACATATGTTCCCAAGTGCTTTATAATAATAAATATGTCACGTTGCTCTAAGGCTATCGTTCTTTTAGCAGAAGACGCTGCATTAGTTTTTTAAGTATCGGGGAAGAGACGTACAGCTCGTCTTTACGGTTCAGTAGCCTCACGCCAAAATTGCTCACAAGACAGCATCATTCATAGAGGGAGAGCCTTCCAGTGACTAATGGGTTTATTTATGGCAAATGTGTGTTTTGACAACTGGGACCATACTTTTAATTTCCGTTTGTAAGGTGGAAATTTGAAGAATTGGAGGCCTCTGACACCTCAAGAAAATTATGTGATTGGAAAAAGTCTTCATTTCCCCCAAATTCATTTTTCTGCGAAGGCCTTTCATCCTGGCACTTCTCAGTTAGTTTAATAGGAAAGGTGTGTGGGTTGGGGCGGGGGGGGACACCCACAACACAGCTCTATCTGTTTCTTCAACAGGATTTTACTGGCTGCTTCCATTCAGTGCTCCCTATTACTGGCATATGGATTTGTCTCAATAATGGCTCAGTCACATATAGGAGATGAAGTTTCAGAACTAGGCTATATTTTAAAATTTCTGCAGTATTGGCTTTGTTCTGGCTGAAACTTCAGTGAGGTAGAGCGTTGCTTTTGTGAAAACTGGATTGTAAACCAGTCATCTCGCTGAGCAGAAGGTGTGGGAATGGAGAATTGGCAATCTCTTTCCCAGCGGTAGTATGGGAAGCTATTTTCATTTGGTGTGATGTTAGGAGAAGAATGTTCTGGCCCACACAGTAATGAAGGCTACAGGTTTTCTTCAGGGCAACCAAAAGAAACAGAATTTTGTAGCAAAGAGGCGCAGGCTGGAAAGGCTAATTCTGCACAGCCTGTCATGGTGTGGAAACTCTGATAGGCAAAACTAGAAGGAATTTATATTTGACTCCCTTTTCTCAAGGTGATGCCAGCTCTGTGTTTTTTGAGCAGTAACACCTCCCTATTTTAGTCTAGCAAATGAGGAAGCACTGGGAAGAGGGCATTAATCTGCCCATTCATGCCACCAGCAGCACAAGGTTAAAAGGAATGAGAAGGCTGTAACGGTGGCTTGGCATTCCCCGTTGTCCTGTCGGATCCATCCAAGCACCACCCCAGTTTACTGGTGAAGCTGAGGAAGGATCACGTGGAGAGGCAGAATCCCACTGGTCTCCCGTCGGCATATGCTGAACTCTAGACTGATCTGCTCACGTATGTGATTCCAGGGTTTTGGGTTTTTTTCTGGAGGACAAATAAGAGCATCAAAAAGCTGTTATTTTCATATTAAATATGGAGGAACATTTAATAGTTCAATACATTCATATGAGCAAGTACATTAGGTACTTTAAAGAATTAACCGAAATGATTGTAAATGCTGAAATTAAATTCAACATTCAAATACAATGGAAATAAATACGTTACTTAAATCTCTCACAAAGTGTAAGATGTTATAGCTGCACAATATCTGGAGCCCATTCCCACAATTAAATAAAAAAAAATTTCAAAAATCCTTGGGATTACTCCTGTGTGCAGGGGAAAACCTTAGTAATAAGCCTTGAGCTTGCACGCCATCCTGGGCATAAAAATAGCCAGCTGGCCAGGCTCTGGCAGGGCTGTGAGGAGCTTAGGAGGCAGGAGATGTTATTTGTTGTTTGTTATTTGTTACTTGATGTAGCTGCTCAGCAGCCTGCAAGCAAGAGGTGGGTTTTGCGTAAAAAGAAGTGATTTTAATTTGAAGGAAGGTTTTACGTTACCTTTTTGTGTTCTTTAGCTTAGGTATTTCTTTAATCTCTACCCACGGCTGGAAGTGGGGTCAGATGAGAGAAAGAGTCCTAATTTCTCTGAAACCAAGTAGCCAAGAGGTGTTTCTGGCTCCTTTCCAGCTTGCCAGGGTGTGCAGAGTCGTTCTTATGGCCACTGGGCAGATCTCTTTGGCTTTAGCCTGGATGACTTTCCCTCCGTGCCTGGTCGCTGCTGCCAGTGCCGAGTGGTGCTCCGAACCGCCCCGCCAGAGCCCGTGGGCACACGGACCTGGCCTGCCTTCCCACTTCACGTGAAGATTTTAAGTCGAATCGCCTTCTTTGCGTCAGTTTCTAGAGAACCTGTCGAAGGTGGTTGGTAATGCGTAACTTGTTTAAACTGAGGGTTAATATTTGAAATGTCTCCTTTTTTTAAAATTATGATTTTATAAAATAATATATGCTGTTGGTGACCATCCAACTGAGATCTACTTCAGGTGTTAAAGTGTAATTTATTAAATCAAAGTAATAGCCAAAGTACCAGTATTTCCTTCTGGGCCTAAATTCAACTGTTCAGTGAACTGTTTTGTGATGGGGAGGAAATGCTTTAAAAATGATATTGTACAAAATATGCGTCCCTTTCATATTCCACCGATCGTATTCTGATTTTATTTGATGATTTTTTTTTTTCATTTAATAATTTTCTGCAGTGGTTTCTTTCAATGCCCTTTGCACAGTCTCTTTCGCTCTCACTTTGTGCAACGGGAGAAAGATTTGGCAACAGCTTTAAAACAAACAGTGTTCTGTGTTTGTTTTTCCTGTTTTGATGTGGACTGATAGCTTGAAAAAGGATTCACTGTATACTTTAGCCTCTGCTCACTTTTATATCCATGTGTTACTGACCACCCTGTTCACTCAGCTTCAGCCCCACAAAGTAGGCAGGCAGTGAAGAATTCACGAAGACAGAAGAAAAACACACAAGGTGGATTATGCTGGTAATAGTAGCCATTACTCTGTGTCGTCTTCTGAAGAACTGCTGCCATAGTTAGTAAAATAGATTAGAGTAGCTGAAGGAAAAATCTGCCGCTTTTTTTTTTTCTGCAGACATGAGTGATCCAGCTCGTTGCAGTTGCAGGGAGACTAAAATTGAGCCATATCTGTCGATGGCTACAGAGTTGTCTGAAGGGTTGCTTTCGCGTTTCCAGTAGCGTGGTCCCTGTCATAGTGAAGAAACACTAATAGCAGCATCGCTACCCCTTGCATGCGCTTTCTGTCTGGCTTTTCATATACCCCGTGTTTCCAGAAGGAATTAAAATAGTAAGACAATAACTTTTGAAACAAGATCTTGAGATTTAGAATACCTTGTCCTAAGGCTCCTTTTCCTGAAGTCCGTGAAGCAGTCTTCCTCCCCAGTTTTTGAGGTTATGCCGTTGTCCCTCTGGTTACTTGCAGTCTATGTTCCAAAAAGATCATTAAAAAGTGACCAGAATAAACTGATGGATGAGGGGGGTTTGTTTCATATGCCAACTGCAGCTGCTCTTTCATGAGTTGTCACAGGGGTTCATTTCTATTTCTCTGAGGCCCTTGTTTGGCATGTGATGATTTTTTTTTTTATTATTTTTATTTTTCTCCCCACAGAATAGTAGGGGTTGGAAGGGACCTTTGGGCATCATGTAGTGCATCTCCTCTGCTAAAGCAGGGTCACCTAGGGCAGATTGCACCGGAACGCATCCAAGTGGGTTATGAAAGTCTCCAGAGAAGGAGACTCCACAACCTTTCTGGGCAGCCTGTTCCAGTGCTCTAGCACCCTCACAGGAAAGAAGTTTTTCCTCATATTGAGGTGGAACTTCTTGTGTTCCTGTTTGTACTCATTGCCCCTCGTCCTATCACAGGGCACCACTGAAAAGAGACTGGCCCCATCCTCTTAATGCCCGCCCTTTAGATATTTACAGGCATTGATCAGATCTGCTCTTAGTCTTCTCTTCTCCAGGCTAAGCAGCCTCAGGTCTCTCAGCTTTTCCTCATAGAAGAGATGTTCCAGTTCCCTCATCATCTTTGTTGCCCTTCATTGGACTCTCTCCAGCAGTTCCATGAAACTTATTTAAAACGCTCCCTCCCCGAATGAGGGTAGCTTGAAACACTGATTTTTACTGAGCTCTTAATAGCTCGGATTTATGAGCTCAATTAGTAAACTTAAGATTTATTTTTTTTAAACACAATTTAGATATGGAAATAGGGTAGCTTATGCCTAAACTTACAGACACCTGTTAAAATAATCCAACCATAAAAAAGCAAATGAGAACCATATTTATACTGAAATTTTAAAGGAATTGAACCAGCAAAGGTTGACATTTAGGAAATAATCTGGAACAAGTGGGCCTTAAATTCTAACCAAGATGATAGGAGCCTTCTATGCTGATACTGACATCAGTTTGCTTGGTTCAGTTAGTTCATGTAAGCCTGAAAGGTGATTGTTGAGAGAGCAGGAGGAGATTGCTGCTTCCCATAGGGCAAAAGACTCATCTACTCCTTTTAAAATCTTTTTAAATACAGAGTTTGATACACTTTTTGTTCTTACGGAACAGGTATACTGAAAATACAGTTTTGGTGTGAGTTATTAGTATTCACTTTGCAGCTAAGCATGGCTTTGTAGCAATCACAGAGTTTAAAATAGAAATTATTGCAAAAAAATATACAATGGGGTAGTCCTTCCACATATTAAGAAAAAGCGTCAGAATTAATGCAAAGGACATACAGAGTTGCCAAGTAACGTGTTTTAGTAGTTACCAACCAGTAAGAATTGACACTTCCCTAGAAAAACAAAAATGCCCCCAGACCGATTTATTCACATCAGGGTTTCCTGCCTCGTAATTTGAATCCTGATTAAAATCAGAAATTTAAATCACTTTGGTTTATATCAGCCATTCTGCCTTCAAAGTAAGTGGGAAGAGGCTGAGGCTTTAGACCCTCTACCAGCTAGTGCTGCGCCCGCTCCGTCCCTTTTCAGTCGTTTCCACAGTTTATCTGATACTTATCTGCACTTCCTTTGCTTTGCTCATCAGTTCAAACATCTTCCTTTATGTGTTGTTTTGTTTTTTTTTCAACATGACTGTTATATCAGAATAAGGAAGGGGTTGAGTAGTTTAACAGTAGAATTTAGATGATAATGCAGCACAAATGTGTAATTTCCACAGATGTTCATGACCAGTAACTATTTTGTATCATAACAAAACTTGTTTAGATGCAGTTAATTTCTTTCAAGTTTTTACCGTTTTCAGTTCTTTTCACTTTTACCTGGCTGAAATTCAGCGAGTCCTTGATGAGATTTTTTTTTTTTTTTCTCTCAGCTAAAGACATCAAGCTCTAGCCTTCCCTGTCCCTTTGTCTTTAGCTTGAAATCATAGGAGAAAATGGTCCTTTTTTCCACTCCAGCCTCCAGATCAGATGAGCCTTGTCCATGCCCAGCTGCCAGGTGGTGAAGGTGTGTTGTGATCTTCAGAGCAAACAGAGCTAATGAATGCCCCGGTGTGCTAACTAAGGAAAATTGATTGCTTTTATTTACCCAAGTTAACTGTGGTTTATGAGATACCATCATGAGAAGTTTTCTTACTTGCCAACTGCAATTTCAGACTCATTTGTCGTTTTAAGTGTTAAAGACAGTGGAGAAAGTTTAAGTGAAACACAAGTTGTTTTTGTAGAATTGAGTAGTAAACTAGCAGTCAGCTATTTTAATAGATGTTAGAAATGCAAAGTCACTTTGGAGGATTCTGAAAAGCTCTCTCCTTGCCCCCCTCATGCTGAAATAACTACTGTGCAGATATTGTGACAAAATAAATGTTTGTGTTTAAATTGAAGAGTAACGCTCCAAATTTCATTCCACAACATTCAGTTTAGACTTAATTAGCAGGTGGGCTTGAGGGTTGTGAAATGTAGGTGTCCTCTCCAGAGTCTTAGTTTCAGTGCCTAGGTCACTAAATGGCTAGTTTTAATTTTTTTATAGGGGAAAAAAAAATAAAATCAAATATAATCAAAAAAGTTTGAAGTGCTAGTAGAGATGAGTTTGCGTTTCCAAGGCATATTGTTCAGCTGCTGTTCAGTCTCTATTAGCCTGTCTTACTGGAATATATCTTTCTGTCTAGTCTCCTCCTCCTCGTTAGTTAGTTGCATAGATGACAGTAAAATCAGTACAGCTTGAGACGTGTTTCCATCACCAGTGAGTTTTAAGTGTGTGTCAGATTTGCTGGAGACCTGCTTCTGATAGCTCTCTGTCCTTAGAAGGACATCGGTGGGAAATACGAGGGTACTTGATAGTAAAACTCCTGGAGGAGATGGATATATGCGGGGATGAAAAGGAAGAAACTCTTTGGGAGATGTTTTACTTTTCTCATTGAACAGCTCTTACTGCAGTAGAAAGCAAAGGGGAAGTTACGAGGTTTTAACCTTTCCCAGGCATTCCTGGAACAAGGAGGCCGTGACTGTTTGGGAAGTACCTTGCACACCTAGGTTGCAGCACTGGTGGGAGCGAAGCAGCATCCTCCTTCACCGCAGCTTTGATTACTAAGTTTGCTTCATCGCGGTGGCGGGAGATGCACAAAGACGAGAAACAAAATCTGAGGCTGTGTTTATTAGAAGCGACTGAAATGAACAGTTAGTTGAAAGATTATGTAATAATAGATAGCGTGACGGACAAACTTGCCAAAAATCCTGATGTAAGCCCATGTTTACCTAAGAAAAATATAATCAATGTGTTTGCCGGTTCAGCAGCCCGTGGAGATCTTCTAGTAAATACTGTCGGTGCTGTTTTCTGGAGAAGACGACCACCTTTGTGTCTTGGCAATAGCTGAAGTGTAGTTTGCGAACTGTAACCTGGTGGACCCTCTTGGAAAGTGCTTAGCTGGAGATTGTTTGAATATCATGATCATGTTTAATTTGTGGATACATATGTAAGAGAGAGCTCTCTTTTGCTCTTTGGAATTAGCTGTTGAGTGCAGGCTAATAACGTTTATTTGCATACTTCCCCCCCCGATTCTGTGATGAGGAAAACATTAACAAATCTCAGCTGTTACCAACCTTTCCTTTCTGACCATGGAAAGAGATCAAATTCTGATAGACTAAAAATAGAATTGCTAAAACTGGACTGTGGGAAAAAATGGGAAAACGATGACATGCAGCGGATTAATGTAGAAACTTTGGTGCGGCTTGATCTTCCTTTTCCCGCTTGTTCCATTTGTGTTGGGATGTAGACAGATACATCTAGGCCGTTTCTTTGCGGACCCACGTGGCACAGAGCTTCTCAGTCTCGAAAAATGAGTCATCGTTGGTTATTTTGTAGGAATAAAAATGAATGCCTAGTGGAGTAGCACAGGAGTGGAAACGGTCTGCCAGATGCAGAGCTTATTTCTGCATTTAATGGTATCTGGAATGCTCGGTCCAAATCGGACTGATATTCACAACTGGCTCAAAGATCTTGCTTCTCTATGAAATTCAGATCAGAGTTTCCCCCTCCCCCTAATTATGCTGGAGTAAATCGTCTGTACTCTAGTCTTAATTATTTTTTCCTTGATTGCTCTAAGTGAGAAACAGGACCGGAAAAAAGCTCCCATTGCTTCCCTCCCCACCCCTCCTTGGTGAGAAATTATTGCAGTATTTGGTAGAAAACACACTTTTCCTGTAGTTTAAAACTTAATCATCTAGAGAAAATGTTGTGTTTAACTTGTAGGCACAGTAACTCCCAGATAATCTGGTCTGAGGACCTGATCCAGCCAGGCTCTGGAACAGGCTGTATGGATAGCTGGAATGCATTCCAGAGATTAGATTTAGTTCTCTCACACCTATAGAGGACTTTAGGGTTTAATGTAATAAATGTTAATAAGAAATATGAAAACTCACTAAGAGAGTGATCAATTATGAGAGGGGAAGGAGAAGGTGGTGGTAATGGCTCCAGTGTCAATAGTGTCTAACTGTTCATTAAGCCGGGGTGGAAAGAGAAATTAAACAGATTTATTTATGAAAATTGATGGTCATGGCTTTACCAACTGTGGCTCACTAAGTAAGAATAAAAATACCGTGCATGTTTCTAGGTGAATTTGGAGTGTTACTGAGGGATAGAGAAGGCTCTGTTGGTTTCTCCATAGTTAGCAGTTCGTTGTGTAAGTCTTCACCTTCCCTAAAAGCTGGGCTTTTTCAGGGGAGGTGTCTGTGGCAGCCTGTAATATACTACCTCTCATTACTCATTAGCAAAGGCAGCCAGGTTCCCACTGTAGGTGTTTCCTTTTAGTCAGGCTGCACTTCAGAAGGCCCCGTTGATTGTGATTTGTGGCTCCCTTTACAACTAATATTAGTTTACTTGTTGACACGCAGGAATAGTCAGGGCTGAGAATTTTTGATTGTGACGTAGTTTCTCTTTTCGTCTGGCAAGTCTGTTAATTGTTGTGTCTTAAACGATGTTTTTATTAATCCTTCTCTGCTGCACATATTCTGTAGGCTTAGTCTGATGTCTGCTGTAGGGAGATAGGGGAAGGAATGCTGTGGCTTGCCTTTCAGGAAGGTGAAGACCTGGTAGGGGATTTCTTGTGTTTATTCCTGGGGAAAAACTGAACACTGATTCAAAGTTACGTGGGTTGGATGCTCACCAGAGTGTGTACAAGTAGTAGTTCTACAAAACAGTAGTTTAATGAAAACACTTTTTTTCCTTTTTATTAGCATAACTATCCTGCTTACATGTTTGAGGAAGTACTACAGAATCACAGAATCGTAGGGCTTGGAGGGGACCTCTGGAGATAATCGAGTCCAACCTCCCTACCAAGAGAGGTTCCCCTAGAGATGGTCACACAGGAACACATCCAGGGGGATTTTGAATGTCTCCAGAAATGGAGACTTCAGCACCAATCTGGGCACCCTGTTCCAGTGCTCCGTCACCCTCAAAGTAAGGAAGTTCCTCCTCATATTTAGATGGAATTCCCTATGTTCAAGTTTGTGTCCATTACCCCTTGTCCTGTCACGGGGCACCACTGAGAAAAGACTGGCCCTGTCCTCCTGACACCCACCCTTTAACTATTTGTAAACATGGATAAGGTCCCTCCTTAGTCTCTTTTCTGCAGACTAAAAACACCCAGCTCCCTCAGCCTTTTGTAGTAGTGAAAGGAGATTTGACTCCTCCAGCTCTGTCTACTAGTTGACTACAAATGAAGCTGTATTACAGCAGTTCCTATTGAAGTCGTGGAGTTCTTGGTTTCAGCAGGAGGTCAGCACTGCGCAAAGCGTGCACTTCTTGTGGAATAAACTCAGAAAGTATTGGTGAGATTAGGCCCAGCCGCTGTAAAACTTCTGTTCTACATGCTGCATCCAGCTGGCAATCCCACACCAGCCTTGGACTTGAGCTGAGATTTTGAAACACACAGGAACCTGCAGGATGAGAGTTTAAACTTAGGAGTTTTTGTTGTTTGGTTTTGTTTTGTTTTTTAACCAGAATCTCTTGGACAACACAAGTTGGGCATCTTTGGGTTGATGTAAAGCCTAGCAGACAAGTGTTGTTATGAGCCCAGGATCCTGCATCTGTACAAAAATAAATCTGAATAAATTAAAGCTGAGAGGATGAGCAGATAGCAGAACAAAAATGCAGTTCCATACTTACTAACCCGTGCAGTTGCAATGAAGCTGGAGGTGTTGAACTAACACGTCTGGTAGAACATGAGCGTCTGGTTGAACATCGGACTTGCAGTTTGTGAAGATGGTGGCTCCTTAGTATGGAAGCAGTCACTGTGGGCAGGTACTGTATGTGCAGATGCATCCATATCTGGGATGTCGCTCTGAAATGACCTCATTTGGCAAAGCAGGTGTTGAGTATTGTACCTGTCCTCATCCACATGCTGCCAGCTACACCGCTGGCCTGCAGCTTCAGCTGCTTTCAGCTGACCGCTGAAGGCACCTTGTACACATGGAGGAGGTGCAGGATAGATACGGAAGCACATGATTCATAGGTAGAGGTCTCTCTGGTCACTGTTTCTGGGGTTTCCTCTGATGCTTTCCCTCGCTTTCGAGTGCAATTCATTTTTCTGTGGTGTTTTGTTTGTCTTCTCCTGCCTGCTGTACTCATCACATTTTGGCTTCCAGTAGTCTTTATTTAGATACAAATAGCTATAAATATAAATAAATATTATCTATAAATACATATAAACCCAGATAGATGAGACTTTAAGGTTTTTCTGACCCATGTCACTTCCAGTGATTTTTGCAGTGAAGAGCAGGATTTTGCTCTTCTGAAGGCTGAAGAGTCATTGGGTTATAGTGGCTTCCATGTAGGTTTAAAGTCTTTTTGAAGTTTAAAGGCTCTGAGCCATAGGAGCAAGAGTATTAACAGACCAAATGCCTCAGAACAGTGTGAGGGGAGCAGAATGGCAGGGTTCTGATACTGGGTGTTTGTTTTTCTGCCCACATGCACTGGCTTTTTGCTGTCAGGCCACCAGGTTTGCTTCTCCATCTGGTCCTTTCCAGCTGGCTTGTTACCAATAAGCCGCAGTGTAAAGTCTTCAGTGATCCTGTGCATGCACGAGATCCCAGCAAGAGCAGCGTGTCCTGCTGTCCTGCTCCCCCACCACCTGTGCCACTCCTGATAAGGAGTTGGATCCTTGCAGCAACTGTAGACATGAGTGAGACTGGAGGAGCAACAGACACCTTCGCATGTAAAAGCCCAGTGTTTGGAAATGTGCATGTGGAAGACCAGGGAAGCTGGTGAAGAAGCTTCCCAGCTGCTGTTCTTCCCGGTGGTTGAATGGCATCAGGCACACAGCACCAGAATGGCTGGATTAGTGCAAAGGTAGACTTGTGACCTTTCCCTGGCTTATTTCCGGTGGGATTTTTTCTCTCCAGACTAGTACGTAGTGCTGGCAAAGATCTTGTGTGGTGGTGGTGGCCTGTGGGCCTCCCCCTGCGGAGGCTTTCTAGCCTGTCCCTGGGCACAGGCCTCTGGATACGGAGAGGCACTGCCTGGTGTATCAGCAGTGAATTTCACCCCATGGCATCTCGAATTTGCTAGACAAGATGCTTTCTGACCACATCAAGCTTCAGTGAAGCATGCTGTTGTGGCCCTTGGTCATTTCTAAAGTCACCCCAAGGAAGGAGAACACTCAGGCAGTTACGAATGAAACAGCCTATCCTTTAGAGCTATTAAACAGTTATTAATTCTAATTTTTCCTGTTCTCTGACTTTGTAGAGTCTCAACACTGTGACCAGAGCTTGCTTTTCATTGCAAATTTGTAATAATTAGAATAATTCTTGCATAATAAAAAACAGACCGTGAAGAAAAGAGGAGAACCTGATCCTCATATTTAACTAAGCTGTTATTCTGGTTTCCTGGATTCTGATTTTAGTTTTTGCAGTGGCTGTGGATAGCTGCTCATTGGCCCAGTCTTTCATCCACAATGGCAGGTGGGTTTTGTCAAACTGATTCAACTTCTTTGTCTTGGTTCTGGACAGTGTGTGTGATGTATTCTGCACTGGGCTATTTGTCTCAGATTAGCGTTGACGGATAGATCCGGTGCGCTTCTGCGAGAGCAAGAATTGGTTTTCAGACTCTACCTATTGGTTATGCGCCTCCCGTCTGAATTAATAGTGGTTTAGTAAGATTAAAAACAGGAAGTGGCACCTCACTTCTAATACCTTTCCAGAGGTCAGATGTTGCACATGCAGGGACTCCAAAAGATGTGGCTCGTGCAAGACTGAAAATGTTATTTGAATTGATCTTTCCCATGGAAGGGAGAGAAAAAGGAATTAAGGACCTTAGCGTGAAGGACAGGACCCAAATCGTCTTTGAAGAAGTTCAGGAGTAAAGCGCATTTGACACTCTAAGATAACTTCTATGTTTGTTTTTTTTTAAGATAGTGCAGTGGTTTTCATAGTAGTGACGCGCAAGTGTGGTAGAAGAGGAAATACTCACGCTGCAACAGTAAGACGCCAAGGAAATAAAGGCGAGGAATCTATTTGAGAGACTGTACCTCTGCAATAGTAAAGTAAAAAAATACCATTTGAGGATGTTGTCTACCTCTGTCATGGAAGAATCACCAAGCTTCCACTTAACGTGGCTGGACCTGATTAATTCTTCACTGGGAGACGTCCAAGGAAAGCCATGGTGCTGGAGGAAGAGTTGTTCGCAGTGCTGTAGGTGGCACCCTTCCCTTTGAGATGGTGCTGAACCAGTGCCAGAAGGAGGGGCAGGGGGCACTCTGCGGAGAGAGGCCCTGGGCCAGGTGCTCCGCTGGTGGAAAGCCGCACAGGTCTGCTGAGGGACCTCTGTCGCCCCAGCTGAACAGTCTGTCCTTTGGCCTTAAAACGCCAGGTGAAAGCGGAGCTCTATCTACTTGTCATCAGTAGAGATTCCACGACTCGTTCTCTGTGGGACCTGCCGTGTAGGCTGAGCGCCGTGCCAGGCCATGGGTGGTGGTGCCCCTCTTGAAACCAGCCCGGCAGCTTCTGTCTCTGGTGCTCGGCCACAGAGCTGGCTGCGTTTCTGTGGTGGGAAGCGGCACGTGATGTGTGCGGGAGCCGAGCTTGTGTCGTGCTTTGGGAGGGAGGTGCAGCTCTGCGGGAGCTTAAGGAAACGATTGCCTTCGTTGGTCGTAGCATTTTATTTGGCTAACGTGTGAAAAAGAGCCTCGCTAAATCCCAGCATCACTCCCCTTTAAAGCAATCTTGCCATGAATGCCAGAGGTAACGCAAGTATTCAGATGCAGGCTTGAGCCACACTAGGGCTGAGGGTCCTCAGACCTATTTGTGTTCCTGTAAGTACAGCCCCAAAAAGACTGACTTTTTATTTACCTTGTGGTTTGGGAGTTGAGAGTGAGGACTCTGGGGCCCAGGCGTACAGTCGAGTTACTGTATGTCAGCTGATCCATGGTACCGGTGGATGGCCAAGGCGAGTAATGTGCTATGAATGAAGCTTTCAGTTCCTGGTGCTGACGCTGTGGCCTAAAGCATCCAACTAAAAATACGTCTCTAAAATGGGCAGTCATCTGACCTTTTGATTTACTAGTGTGGTTTGGACATGGGTGCATGAAGCATTCTAATAAATTACTATATTTTTTTGTCTGTTTGTGATTTATCATATTTTTACTAATTCAAGAGGCTTATGTGGCTAATGAATCGGAGCTTTGACATTCCCACCAATTTGCATTGAGGTGCTTGGAGGAGAAGGAAGGGTCGAGGCGGGGAGTATCAAGCAGAAATTGAACCTTATCTCATTGATTGTGGCTGTGACCTAAACCTCCAGTACTAAACTCCAGGCCAGAAGGTGTTGTATTTGTATCTACGGCAGGATGAGGATCCAGGGTACTTGCTGTCCAGCTTTTGCCGTAGCTCAAAATAGGTGCTGCTGGTCTTTGCCGTATCCCGCGCTTCAGTGTGGCTGTCCTCTTGGTTCCTTCTAAGTCAGGGAAGTCGTGTCCCCGATTTACAGATGCAAACTGAGTCTAATTTTCCCCTGACCTCCCGTGCTGGGGCAACGTGCTCAATCAGCCTCTCCTAATTACAGTTGTGGCCATAGACAAAGGAATAACAACAACGCTTTGGCGTTTACTGTGGGAAACGGAGAGAACACGGCGAGGGACGGCGACCAGAAAGGGTAAAATGCTGAAGCCGTCCCCTGAACCTCGGCTATAAAACTGAAAAATGAAGGGATAGCCTGGAACTTGGTTGAAGAGGGTGAACTGGAGAGGAGGAGCTGCTACTCAGCTGTCTCGGGCACAGGGTTCCTTCCCTCTCTGTTCACCGTGACACGACCATCTGCAGAGCCACGCTGCTGCGTGAAGCTGTTGCTGCCGCACCGTGCAGTACGCTTGATGACTGTTCCTTTTGATAGGAAGAAGTTTTCCAGGAAGGGGAGGGGAAAAGAGGGCGACTGATAGCCTCTCTTCACCTTCAGCGCAAAGCTGAAAGAGTCTTAAGTGATGCTCTACGAACAGAAGAGAAATTTTCCTTTATCCCTCTTGGTGGTTGGTGGTACATTCCCCTGCTTCTGATTAGTCCTTTAGCACTGCAAAGAGATGGTTTGTTCACACTGCTCCCGTTTTGTATCAGTCACAGCCTTGCTGTTCTCTCTTTCCCTCCCTCCCAAATCCACTTAAGGTGGCTTCTTCTGTGGGGTGTTTTATTGTGTGGTTTGTTGGGGCTTTTTGTTTGTTTGTTTTCTTGTTTGTTGTGTGGGGTTTTTTGTTTTGGTTTTTTTTGCAAAGCAGCCATGTGAGAGGAATAAAATAATTTTGAAGAGCATTATATGGTGAGAATTTTGACAATGAGTGGAAGATTGTAATTACTCTCTTCCATTAGACTCAGTGGCTTTGGACAGATAAGCTGTATTGAAACGTGTGACCAGGGCATGGGATCATGGATTGTCTTTCACTGTTGTCATGGCGACAGTGATGCAGGTGGCCTATAACTGCCTGGCTGTCAGATCTTATACATCAAACTGGTGCTAAGTGAAAATATGTTAGAGGCATGGGGGAAAAATTGCCAGCAGTGTTTATAGGATCAGGTGGAAGAGAGCTGGACAGCTTTAAAGGCAGCTTTTTGTGAAAGCTGTAGATGGCTTGGGGATGGTTCTTTAGAGTGCTGATGCCTCCATGTGAGCAAAACCAGTTTTTTCAAGGGGAAAATATATACAAATATATGTCTTTATTGTGTCTTTGCTGCTTTCTCAGAGTCAAGATGATGATGGTGTTAGGCTGAGACGGAAAAGAAATGGGAGGCAAGGCAAATCCTGCTAGCTGCCAGCTGCAGCAGACCCTAGAACCTCAATACTAACTGAGGAAAATATGATGTATTTACTACTGTATCTCGGGATGTAATTGCTGATAGAAAGTTGACCAGATGTAGAGATGTTAAAGGGATATCAAAATGTGAACTGTCAAATAGCATCTTAAAGTCAAGATGCCTTATAGAACACGTCTGTTAGACTTGGTGGCAAAGTAATTTCTTTTTCAGAGTTTTCTGATGGGTTTATAGTCTGTATTCCATGAAGCTCCAGATAGGGAAGGGGATGAGAGTTAGAACCTATCCAACTGACAGCACATTTTCAAACTGCTAAGATGCACGGTAGTTCCTGACACTAAAATTGGTTATCTTTGTAATTTTGCAAAGTATCACTGCCTTGTACTAGATGTTACTAGTACTAGACCTTCACTCTGTAGTGGATACAAACTCTTTGCAAAAAGGATAATTAAAATTTTGACTAAAAAAAACAAAACCAACCCACACTTTTATTCTAGTCAAACATTAAGTATTTGTTCCCTGCAGTACTTTGCCCATGGGAGTTTAATTGGGTGGTTTTGGGGTGATACTGGTCTTTGTAGTGTTTCAAATACAGATGCAGGCATGGGAATCATTTATGAGGAAAAAAACCCAAACCTCTCAGATACTGTGAGTATTGAAGGCTAAAACTGCTGGAGAAAATAAAGGTGAAAGTAAGACAGGCTTTTGGAAGAGCGCTTCTAGTCTTGTGCTTGGCTGTGTGGGTTTTGTATCTTCACCTTTGGAATCGTGGTGCGTTTTGCGAGATCCTAACCTGAAAAGCACTAAAAATGAAGTGTAACCAAGAACAGTTTTCAGTGGAAGGTGAGCAGTCAGCAGTGAGACTGGAATTGCTTGATATTGTTAATTGCATGGAATTGTCAGTTGGAAAACATCAGCCAAGCAACGTAAATGTTTTATCAGTTGAAAAGTATGATCAATCTGATGTGACTACAATTTTCAGATGGAAAGGAAAAATAATTAACTTCCTGGCTTAGTGCTTTCTGACCTAGTATCCGGCTTCTCCATGCTCCAGAATCCAGCATCTCTAGGATTTTAGATGATACAAATGTGTTTATTGATGGTAGAAGGAGTTTTTATTTTTCACCTAAGGCCCCTATCGAAGATTTAACTAGAATCAAGCAGCGACTTATGAATCTATAAAGGATGCTGTTGATGTAAGATGTTATATAATGAATTAGCAAAAATAAAAAGTTCTGGAAAGGCACATTGTATAAAGGAAAGCTCTGACCTGGGAGACAGTGGAGGACTTTCTGAATTCTTTCCTTTCCTGGTAACTGATTTTTTGCCACACACTTGACTGAGGTTAGGCCTTTGTTTCAGACAGAGGTGAAGATTGGGATGGGAAAGGGAGGTCCTGCAGTTAAACAGTTAGCTCTGGGCAGGCAATCTGTTGTTCTTCCTTCTCTCTAATGGCCAGTATGTGTGCAAGAATTTGGGGGTTTTTGCCTAATTCATCACTCTATCGATGAAAGACATTAGCTAGGTTAACATTATGCACAGATAGAAGATCAGAATAAAAAAGTTTGGTGTAGTATTAAGAGAGTAGTATCTAGGGAGTAGTATCTGACAGGTTGGTTGAGCACACGAGGAAGACTTGAGCGCTAGCGTTTCTATTTCAAGCTTTGGTGTTGGTGAGCCCTGCAACATGGAGAATGAAATCAGCCCTTCGAGCTTTGATTTCCTGTACTGTAAAACAAGAACGGTAAGGATGAATTAGTATTACTAAAACTTTTGAGATCCATGCCTCTGGAGCATTGTGAAAGTGCATCCTTCACGAACTGAAAGCGTATGTAAAGTAGTGATGTTCTTTACCAAGTGCTGAATGTTAGGTAATGGTGCTGGAGTAACTCAATAGGCATCCCAGTGATCCATGAGATTGCCTTCAGCGGGTGTTTACCGATAGAACGAATCTTAACCGAGGTTCTGGCTTCCTCTGTGGTTCTCTTCAGAAATACTGTGGTGTCTTTAGCTTTCATTCAGACCTAAAATGCATTAGATTTTCTTACATAAAGGTTCGTGTCTTTAATATAGCTTTGAGATCAACGAGAGCAAAAAAAGGCCCAGATGTGTATATATAAGGGTTTTCTAGCTTAAGATGAAAAGAGCATGTTTTAAGATGATGCCTTAATTCATGTACTTGAGGTACTTCATTGTTTTTTTAATCATAGGTTGTTGGTGCCAGATTAGCATTTGTAATAGTTTTAGCATTAGTATTCAGGAAAAGGCTGGCTAGGAGGGGGTTGTTTTTGTTTCTTTCAGTGTTTTTTGTTGTTGTTCATTTTCTCTTGAAGCTGGAACATATAGGTGGTTTGATGTATATGTTTACAGTAGCTGTCCACAACTTTAAAGAGCAAAAATAGGTGCAGGAGCGTAGCTGCTCTAACCGTTTCCCGACTAACGAGCTGGTCTGGCTGGTGAAGTAGGCTCCTGTTTCTGGTGCCGAGAGTCTGATAATGCAGTCTGGGTGTTAATTTGGAAGTAACCACAGAGGCTGTAGGCTGGGCAGAGTTATTACCTCATTATCCATTGCTCAGGGTTAGCTGTAAGGTTTTGACCATCTGTGTGCGCGCGGAGAGGAGAGGAGGGGTGAAGCGGACAATACAGATGACATAGTTCAGACCGATACGGATCCCGATTCAGTTTGCGGTTCATTGCAGCCCGACAGATCTCTCTGGTTCTATCTCATCTTTTCAGCACTGAATAGTGACTGCTGCTATTGCTTGGTATAAACCCATGCATTTTAAAAGATGTTTTATTAGGTTGCTGGCGTCGTGCTTTCTGTTTGGAAAGTAAGCAATGTTTTCACATCCCAGTTCTTCTGAAAAACTGAACTCCTGGCTCTCAAAACCAGGTTAATCATACTCTAGGTCAAAAATAACTAAATAAAAATACTATTATTCTATCCTCAGGTGTTTTTTTTCATGCAATGCTAGACCTAAACAATTAATAAGCAACCCCTTTAACATTAATCCCAGCACAGACGACAAGCAGTACCGGTGTGGTGGCTGTTGCAGTTCCAGCAGTACACGTTGTTTTACATTATTAGGAAAAGTGCAGAAGTGTATGGTGAGTTTTGTACTCTACTGTTTGCTATGTTAACCCACAGGAAATTTTTTTGTATTATTCTAATCTCTTGCTCACCGTTGGCCCTTTGAATTAAAGCAGGTATTTGTTAAATTGAGTAGAAAGACAGAGCATCTCAAAGGTGTTTCCCGGTGGCTCCAATGTGGGAAGGGACACTTCCCAGGAGCTGCTCCGGACAATCCTGGCCTGCTCGGGGGGCTGGGAGCCGGGGTTTCCTGCTGTAACAACAAAGCCAACAATCCTCAGGATGCTTGTCGGCTGTGGAGGAGTGTCTCTCTTTGGGTGTGAGCTGCATTTCCTGCCTCCCCGTGAATCGAGAATCGTTGCTTTTGGATCTCTGAGGGTTTCTTCCCCCTCCCCGCCCCGGTTTAAAGCCTCCCTCCCCTTTCCTACCTCCCACTCCTTCCTGCCACCCCTCCAAGTTCTCAGTGGGCAGGCTTTCTGTAGTGAAATCCTATGTCTAAGAACAATGGCATTTGCAAAAGTCACTCGCACAGTTTCAGCACAGCTGATGAAGATGTCTCTTGCTGTACCAACACCCAAATAAATGCAGCAATGTGCTGCTTTTGCTGGGGTGGGTAGAAGTTAAGTTTTGACCAATGCTGTGCATAGGAAGGTGCTGAAATCCCCTCTGCATATCCTTAGTTTGTGAGCTGCTTGAGATGGAGGTGCAGCCTTTTGTCTCCCTGGAAATGTCCCTGGTGTGTCAGATGGTACTGGAAATAAGTGCAGGTCAGAGGTTGTTTGAAGTTCAGGCTACACACAGGCCATTCTGGGCACTCTTGAGTTGGAGATGGGGGCGGGGGAATATCAGAAATTTAATTCCCTAGCATGCATTTTTAGATTCTGAGATAATTTAGTACACGATTTCCTGCGTTAAACTCGGTGCCAAGTGTAGTGTTCCTGCCTCTTCCATTTGCAACCGCTTAGCTTGAGCCTTCACACGGAGACACGTGCCACTTAAACCAAGTGACTCTGTCTAGTGCCAGGAGCCTTAAATCCACTTGTGGCTGGTGCGCACTTAGCCCAGCCTAGTTTAGCTTGTTTACAAAGAGGTAAGGCAACACATGCATGGCTAGGACTGTGTTGGCATGGGAAATGAGCCACTGGATCTCTCTCTGTTCACCAAATCCATGCTTTCTTGCACAAACTGTAAGGAAGGACTGGGGTTTATGAATGGTGAGCCCTCAATTTCGTAGATGCCTGTTGAGCAGAGCCTTCTCCTTTAAAAATTATTCCTGCTTGAGGTGCATCCTTTTCTAAAGTTTGATCTGTGTTTTTAATTTTTTTTTTAACGTTGCTGCTTGAGGAGCCCAAGAGCCTCTCTCTCCCTTGTCAGCCTTTGTCTCCTTTGTTCTGCCAGTGATGCCAACACCGACACGCTGTCAGTGTGAGTGCAGCTGTGCCATGAAACAAAGGGGATCAGAGCATGTGCTTTTATAAGTCTCTGATCCTACTCATCAACACGTGCCCTGGACCAGCCAGAGGAAAGCTTTCGCGTAGCTAGCGTGGGCAAAGATTCCAGTGAAGGCAGAGTAGTTACGTAGCCCATTCCCAGCACTGACGGACTTTCTGTGTCTCTCTCTGTTCTCTTCAAACGCACATACCAAAGCTTGGGCTTTTGGAGGCCACCTCTGTGATGCTAGCTTGGTGGGTCCTCTGTGTGCCTTTGGATTATCATCTGCTAGGGAGAGCAACTCTTCCTTTCTACCTGTTTGGAAATACCCTTGCACAGGAGAGGAAATAATAAATATACTGAAGAAGAAAACGCACTTGCCCTCAGGGACCAGGGTAAGGAATTCCAGCAGCAGAGTTTTTTCCATTCCTTCTAGCAGTAATGGAAAAAAGGTTAAAAAGGCCACTGCCCAAGTGGTAGAAGAGGTGGTGATGATGGTAGCGATGATTTTGAAGTTTTTGTGCAACTGTTTTTGATGAAGGGCAGGCACAGGTAATGGGACTAGTGCGTGGTCCCACAGGTTAGCGTTGTAAGTGGTCAAATCTACTAAACCTTTCTGCAGCTTCCCTGTTACTGCTGCTTTGCTATATTGCCCGAGTATGAAGAGCTCAGCCAAAGCCCAAGGCGGGTCCCTTATGTTAGGTGCTCTTCAGAAAGGCAGCTGTGTTCCAGGTATGAAAAGGGACAACAGATGGAGGGCAGGCTGAAAGCAAAGTGGATATTGAGCAACGTAATAGTAGTGGTCTCAGTACGTTCTCCATCCGAGCACCGGAGGAATTTGTGGAATTAGGAGAGTTTATGGAGAGACTCTGAGAGGCATGAAGGAGAGCACATGAAAGAGCTTGAAGAGATTTGTCTGACAGTTGAACAACCAAAGAGGGGGTCAGTGTCTGCTATAGACTGGTCAGAGGTGAAAGTAAATGTGGTTTGGGAGGAAGAGGTAGGCTATGAACACCCATGAACGTGAAAAGAAGTAGCTTCCTAGAGAAGTGAACAAGATCTGCAGTGCAATAAAAAAACCAACAAACAAACCAACCCAAAACACAACTCAAAATCTAATAGAATCCCCTTCTGGGATGGGTGTAGTGAGGCTGGGCTCTTTGTCCAGGCAGAAGAAAAGAATGCTGCACTTCATTGCTTCCCCTTGCTTCAACTGTGCAGGATGCTTTTTCCAGACAAATACCTTAAGTGTCTACTACTGCTGCTGCTGGGAAGTTCTGGAATCCTAACTTCAGGCACCCAGGTTTGAAAATTACTGAATGAAGTATTTTCTAGTACAATATCATTGCTGGAATTGTTCTTCTATAACGAAAGCAAGTTGGTGTACCAGAGATGATTTGGAAATTCAGGGAAGAATAATTTTCCTGAGTTCACTTGAGACAGGGAACTAGATGATGAGAAGCAGGAGCATTCTCTGCTGAGCTGTACATTTAGGGGAAACAAAAAAAAACCAAACACAACTCCCCCAAAAAACCCCACAAACTGTAAAAGGGTGTACTTGCTCCGCTTGCTACTTCACAGATTCAGTAGCCAAGTATTGCATGTGCAGATGAAAAATTACATTAAGCCTTTCCCGGGGTTTGATTTTACATCCTTAATTTTCTTTTAATAAGGTTTACAGTGCACAGCGCAGTGCTTCTTTGCTTATGGGATTTGGAGTTAAGGCATCCCGTCATTTATGAGTATCCATTAACTGCTGGGATTGAAGAAAAGTTTCATCTGCTATGTGTAGCAAGTACTACTTGAACTGAACGCGTCGGCAGTGAGGGACTTGAAGCACGTAGCAGAGACTTGTGTTCAGTGCCTCTTTTGCCTCCACACCCTCAGTGTGCTCCAGGAGCATCACTGTCTTCCACCTCCATCTAATCCTTTTTCTGCAGAACTGGAATAACGTGTGAAAGGAGGGTTTAATTACTGAGAACAATATTCAGACTGTGTCTTCACTGCGGCGGAGGTCACAATACCTATATTCTGAGTTGCAAACTGCTCCAAGGGTGGCCTAGTTCTTGGCAGTGCTACGCTGTAAAATATTATTCATCAGTTGAAGGGTTTGGACTAAGAGCGCTAAATAGCTAGATCTTCATAACATGCTCAGTCAGTGCTCGTGACACACACTTTCACCTGAGACTTTGGTCTGGATAGTTTGGCTAAGGACAACACTTAGCTCTCAAGTTAGAGTCCTACATCAGTCATCTGCAATCAGGCTGTAGTAGATACAACTTGAGCCACACAGCTCAAGTGAAAGGGTTGTAAGGCATTGGATCTTTACTGAAGGGGTTGTCAGGCATTGGAACAGCCTACCCAGGGAGACGGTTGAATCGCCATCCCTGGAGGTGTTTAAGAAACAGATGGACATGGTTTAGTAATGGTGTTAGGGCTAGGGAAGAGTTGGACTCGATGATCCTGAAGGTCTCTTGCAGCTGAAAATGTTCTATGATTCTAGACACCACATAGAGGATAAGCTGTCAGGATTTCAACAGCAGATGTAGGAAGGAGGAAATAACTGTAAATGTAGAAGAGCAGAAGATGGTGGGGGCAACCTGAAGCAAAAGCAGCAGCCGATGACCCACAAAATAAGACACTGATTGCAAGGTGTGGGGAGGATCTTGGAAAACAGGCAAAGTCAGAAATTGAAATATAACCCAGTAGGTGCCAAACACCCAGGCTTCAGTTAAGCTCCAAGATCGGTGAGTGCTGTCTGCCTCTGGAATTTTGGCTGATTGTTTACTGTCAAGATGTAAATTACAGTCAGGTTACTTCTGCCTGCTATACCAATTAGTGATTGCTGTTAATTAAATTGACTGACCAGTGGGAGGGAAACCAAAACGCGTACGTTGTCAGCTGTTTCAGAGGATAGGTGGGAACGGATGTATGAGAAGGAGCTTTACTGCTAATGCAACACTAAATCACCGTCCCAAAAGAGCAGTGTTTTGTCCTGTGTGGGTTGAAAACTGTGTAGTTGTTTGTTGTGATTCTGCCTGTGCTTTTCTTGTTACAGATTTCTAGGAGACTCTGCAATATTAATCTAAGAGCTGGATTTTTCGTACTCACGTCTGACTCATTGTATTTGTTTGGAGATGTGGGGTGGGCAGAAAGGAAACTGGTGTTATTGTACATCCTACTTCAAAGCAGTCCAGGATTTCAGTGGAATTTATCTTGCTTTTTATAGTTTAACATTCAAATAATTACTGCCACTCAACCAAGGCCATAGTCTGAGTTAGGAAGACCCGATACATGGCTTTCATAACCTAACCAGTCATTTTTTTCTGATGTTCATGATGTCTGGTGTTCAGATATACTGATTTCTCAGAGAATTAGGCTGAAGGGGTATTGTGCGCGTGAAGATGATTCTGAGCAACCCGATCTGGTCGGAGGTGTCCCTGCCCATGTCAGGGGGGTTGGAACTAGATGATCTTTAAGTTCGCTTCCAACTCAAGTCATCCTATGGTTCTATGGTGGTGATGGATACTAAACCAATGAATTAGGCTGATTTAGAGAAGTTCTAACATCCTTCTAGAGAAGTACACATGCAGAGTGTTTCATACCTACTGGTACATGGAGAGTAGATACTATATGTTCTTATAGAGAGCAGTCATCTCTGCGTAAGGTGGGAGCACACAGACCCCTCCACTTGTGTGGTAAGGACACTGAAACAGGGAACAGCAGCATGTTTTAGTCCATGTTCCATAACAGGTGACACAGGCTACCACAAACGTGCGCTTAGCTGCTCTGCTGGTGGGAAACTGAGCCATCCATGGCCAAGATCTTTAGTGATCTGGCTGGACCAGTTGCTAAAGGTAGGGTTAATTGGGTAAACCTGGAGTGGAGCGTTTGGGCAGAGTCATGTGGAGCCAGCCTTGGGCTTTAGCTACTCTCCAGACTACCTTGCTGTGTCACTTTGAGAAGCGGTGGCAGTCACTGAATTCATCCCAGATGATTCCAGCAGACCCTTCTTCCCCAGCTGTCATTCAAGCTGTCTTATGAAATTCCCTCTGTGGAACAACTTCTCCACCTAACAGATTTGATGCCCTGATCAGACCACTGCTTTGCTTTCAAAAACACAGGGAGAACACATACTTTGCAGAGTTTGGCCAAACCAGATTGGAAATTGAAGAAACAAAAGGCCGTGTTACATTTTGTAGCAGAAAAAAAACCCCAACAACCATACTTTAATAACACAGAACTGTGGGAGAACAGAGAGTCAGCCAAGCCAGTATGAACTGGAGCCGAAGGACAGCGCTGTGTGTGCAGCGGTGGAGTTCGGAGGCGGAACGCCTGAGTCAGGAGCTGTGCGGACTGTGGTGGTGGGAGTTTTTTGTTCCAGAGACCCCGTTTCAAACCCTTATTTGCTGTCTGGCTTAGCCTTTTTGTTCCTGGTGATAAATGCAAGGTTTCCAAATCACCATTGTGTTGTGACTCAGTGCAGGGGGAGGGAGAGAACTTATTCCCCATAAAAGTTTCCTTTGGCTTGGAAACAAAAGAGAAAAGAGCAGTTTGTTGGCTCAGTTTAGCAGATAGAGAGCCAGTAACTGATCAGCTTATTAATACAGAGGGTTTCAAATATACAGTCAGCCGAAAAAAAAATAAATTAAAAAAGGGCATTGAGAAACACTTAAAGAAACAAAAGAAAAGGCAAATTGCTTTTGTGTTGTCTTTCAATTAACCATAGTTCATGCTCTGGCTACTTACTTTTTAGAGGCTGCTTTGGCTTATCCTTTGTTTTCTTCTCCAAGGAGAGAGGTCTTGATGGCAGGGGAAAATAAGCTGTGCATGTGCGAGCTTTACACGCACATGCTTCCCTTAATTGGGAGCAGCAATCTAGGTGTCACAGCAAATCTGAGTCTTCCGTTGCTTTTTCTGTTGGCTAGTTAAGAAGAGAAGACAAGCAGTGTATTTTTGTTTTGGTTTGATTTTTTTTATCTCTGATGTTCTTTGGTTAGCATGGAGCAAAATGCTGTGTGGATACTTCATAGCCCTATGATTGCAGATCATCAGTGACAAACAACCTTTCCTTTAACACACTCTCAAGTAGGAGGTAGCATTTGTTTTGCACTCGCTGGCTATTTCTATCCCACTCCATTTGTGTGGTGGGTGGACAGTCTGAGTTGCCCACTTAATTTTATTTTTTTAAAATTCTCTTACTCTTGGGAAAACCCATGGAAATGCATCTTGTCAGCAAATAAAACCAATCTGTACAGCTGATTCTCTTTGCTTGCAGATATCAGAAGAAATCCTATTTCAGTTCTAGAAGCCATGTTGAATGAGATGTGGCTGGAGCGGTTCTTCCCTCTCCTTGGGGGTATCTGCTGCACCTCCTGTGGTGATGAGATGTCACAGAGCGGGCTGACAAATGGAGCCGGTGCTGACTTTTCTGTCAGCTAGGAAGACTGATCCCTGAGCTCCAAATACTATTAAGTACATGGATTGTTTAAAGAGCTGAAACTCCTGTAAAGCTGGGCGGTAAATTGCTGTCGTGGTACTTTGCAAATAGGCAGCCTTCAGCCGTTAGGGAAGGGAATCCATTAAGTATTGATGAACTTGCGTGATATTGTCTCAAGCTGCGCTGTCTAGGAAGCAAAGCAACAGGTATGAAGTCTGCCAGCGCTGTGTTTTCATCTCTCTTCCCGTGAGTGTGCAGTCAGCAGTTGCCCTCTGGATTTCCAGCCTCCCCAGTCTCATCCTAGACCCTCTCACACTCGCTCCCAGCTCCGTGCAGTCACGTAGTGCAAACCACCAATGCGTATCATGTCAATTCCCCAGCTGAGAAGCTGAGAACCCTTGTTCCATCCTCGTTCCTCCTTGACCAATCCAGTACCTTCAACGTGCTCAGGTACCTTTCTCTGTTCCCTGGTTGGGATTCTTTTGTCTCCCACAACTCTCTCCACTCCTTATTCTTTCTCTCTCTGTGATTACTTTTTTGAATTTGTGCTTTAGAGAAACCTCTTCATTTCACTCCAACGTTCTCAAATGTATCTTTTGTCTCCTTCTGTACCTCATATCAGGAAAAAATAAATAAATCTGAGCCGCTGTCCATAGCCCATGACCTTCACGTCTGCTCCTTTGTTATACACTGCATCTTTTTTTTCAAAGTTAAAATTTTGGCCTTTAATTCAGGCATCTTTCATGGCAATGGCTTAGCCACAGCCTGTAGCTCCTCCTCTAAGACAACTGAGCTGATACACTTTTATCTTGCTGAAGATGCTAGTTTTGTTTCTGGAGATCTCAACAAGATCTTGTTGAGCTCTCATGATGTCGCTTCTAAATTACCGTGACATACTTCTCCTTGTCTTTGCCTCTTCTCATACAACAAGCAGCACCAGGGATACTTCTTTCTGTCTCTCTCTCTCTCTCTCTCTCTGTCCTGTTTCTTTGAATGTGACCTCTGGTGTTTAGATATCCTCACTGGGTGCTCCTTTTGCTGTTTGCATCCGTCATACAATCATGGCTTTTATGGCTAAGGTCCTTCCCAGCCTTGTCCTTCTTGTTTTCCTTAAAGGTTGTCTCCTGCATGGCCTACAAGAAGGCTGGTGAGGGGCTTTTTAGGATGTTAGGTAGTGATAGGACAAGGGGGAATGGATTCAAACCAGAGGAAGGTAGATTTAGATTAGATGTTAGGAAGAAGTTCTTCCCCATGAGGGTGGTGAGACACTGGAACAGGTTACCCAGAGAGGTGGTGGAAACCCCATCCCTGGAAGTTTTTAAGGCCAGGCTGGATGGGGCTCTGGGCAACCTGATCTAGTGGGAGGTTCCAAGCCCCCATGGCAGGGGTCTTGGAACTCTATGATCTTGAGAGTCCCTTCCAACCCTGATGATTCTACTGGACCCATCTTGCCAGCTCTGTTTCTCAGTTGTTAGGCTTTCAAGAAAGGCTCTTTCATTGCCGGCCTCTGAGGCGTGTCTCCTGCACAGCAGCCAAAGCCAACTTGTCCCTCTCGTTTTTGCAGAGTGCTTTCTGACTCTTACCTGTGTATCTCCTGTTTTGTTCTTCTACGGCTGCTGTTCTGCTTCTATGCAGCACCTGGCATCATGGGCCTTGATGCGCAGCCAGTGCTCTTGTAGGTGCCATAGGAGTACAAGTGCTGAAGACCAGCGGCAGTGGAGTAGGGACATCCTGCCTGTCACGCGGCTTTGCAGCGTAAATCAATTTTGAGTAGGAAATCCAAAAGCCATCATCGGGAGATGCACGAGAAACATGACTTGTGCCATTTGTACCCAGCGTGTGTCTTTTCAGGAGGAGTTCACATGCAAAACTTCTTTAGTGGCCTCTTGCAGGCTCTGGGTTCTTTCTGGGGTGTCTTCCCCATCCCTGGTGATGCCACCAGCCTGGCGTGGGCATGGGCACAGACATGGCAGCAGTGCCTCTGCCAGCTCCCAGAGCCAGGAGCTCCTGTACCCAAATTCTATGGCAGGGCGTCAGCCTATCTCAAGGAAAAAAAAAAATGGGTTGGCTTTGCTGCATTTCCAGTGGCTGGTGCCGTGGCTTCCGATGGCACACGTTGAACATAAATGACAGCGGTAATTGGTGAGAGATAAACTGGGCCGGGAGGGAGCTGGGCGGCGGGGAGTGAAGTGACAATTACTGCTCTGCATCCTCCAGCATCCTGAGCAGCAGCCTTCTTTGGGCTCTGCTTTAGAGGAGCTGGAGCACGTTAATTGGAGTGCCTCTCTCCTAACATGGCTCACTTAGTTTCTTGTCTGATCCTGCTGTAGTGGGGAGGTGGGGGAAGGCTTCTCTTTGTTGAGGTGGCTGTTTATTGTTAAATCCTATTGAAATGTGTGTCATTTGTCATGTCGTCTCCCAAGATTGACTAGCTGCCTTTTTTCTTTCTTTTTTTTTTCTTCAAGGTAGGAACTGTTAGGAGAGAAATAATACAAGGTAGATGTAGCGATGGCTGCAAGTTAGAAATTGGTTTTGCTGTTCCTAATAAGCCATAGATATTGACGCTTTCAAATTAAAACTGTACCCTTCACACTGACCAGTTCAGGGGATGACACATTTCCTTTGCATCTGAAGAAAAATTCTGGCAGCAGTAACTTAGACAATATATGTGCTTGTTCTACTGAATAGCTCATTTTTCAGTATACATATATAATTTATCTTTAATTTGGAAATTATTTTTCACAGGGTGAGATTAGACACTAGTCATAGTGCAGAAGACTCTGATTTGGCTTCTTCTGTGTGTTTCCAGCTTGCCTTTTAGTATAAACAAGTGAAAATGGTTCATTCGCCGACAATCACAAGTGACAACCAAAAGTTCCTTCTTTTCTAAATTTTAAAGACTGAGTAGAAGAGGGTCCAGGAGCAAGAGACTATTGCAGAACAGACTGGACTGGCAAGCCTGAGACACAGTGTGGGCAATGAATATTGTAATACTGGCACATAACAAACTCGGTAGAAAACACAGGTTGTTTTTACTCGTGGAAGAGTAATGCATTACATAAAAGATTCCAGGAGCTTCCTTGCAGAAGTGTTTCAATGTGAAGGACTATAAAGTAGAGAAACGACAGGGATAAACTTCCAGGACAGACAGTAAAGCTGCAGCAGTGAGTAGCGTGCCATCAGTCTCCGGATCAAAGCACTGATGGCAAGTGCAGCATCTCAAAATGAGTTTAAAGAGCCAGCAAAAATCAGCCAGAAGGGCAATAATGACTCCATCTGCCTACTAATGTAAACAGGTTGTAAATGATACAGGACATAGCTTGTAGGAGTGGGTAAGGAATCTGTCAGGATCCCAAACAATATCATTTTGGAAGGAATTGGTTCTAGTTTTCTGAAGGATGAAAAAGAAAGGCTATCTTGAGTTTTAATGCAAGATTTCATTTTAGAAGTAAATATGGCTGACCCTTTTCGATGGCTCGTTTTATGTCTTCCAGTAGCTATCTTCAGGCAGGGATGTTGTTACGCTGTGCTGTGAAACGCTGTCTCGGCTCATCCCGCAGTTTTTAGCCTGGGCAGGTCATGATTTGGTGGGAGACGGTAATATAACTAATTGTAGCAGGGAGAGGGAAAAAGTGAGAATTTTACTGAAAAACATGACAGTCCTACAGAGCATAACACCTCGGGACCTACAGCTTAAATGCCACGAGTCCATGTCTGGATGTTGTGGGGCTAATCGCGTGATGAAGGAGAAAGGAAAAGGGTAGCTTACACGGAATGTCTGCTTTTAAGAAAGGTACAGAATGGAGCAGAATAAAACTGCTCTTGTTTCTCCTGAGCTTGGGCTGATCTGCAGCTTGAAGCAACTTCAACATTATTTACACAGCCTGGTGGTCTGACATGTAAGTAGAGATGACTTACATTAGGATAACTGGCCAAGATATCACCCTGAGCTATTTGCTACACTTCTCCTGTATGAGTGGAAGAGCTGCTCACAGTAGCTTCTGAATCTGTGGTTTACAGCCTGATGTTTTAGGTAAACCAAATCTGGTGTCTACCTATCTAAAAATGGGGTTGTTATTACAAGTCAGGAACGGCTACAAGACACGCAGACGTCCCTGTAGCAAGGTCAGCTGTCCCAAAGAGATCACTATATGCTCGTGAAGGTTTGTGTGCCCTGGGATCCTTTGGCCACAGGACCACAGCACTGCCAGAAGACCTGCAATCTCGTATGGTAGGGGCTGCTGAAATGCATTGCTTGGGATGCTTGTTTTATATCACAGCTTGAAAACTCCTCCAAGGAGGACCATGAAGTGAGCTGGAGAGCTGACTTTTACTTTTTCCACGTCATAGGAGCTTTTTCCCTGGAACACGAGCACTGGAGCAAGAGCGGAAATTTCACCTTGTGTATTTTGGATGAAAGGCTTACTCAAGAATTAGAAAAATGTTTTAAGTAGTAGCTATCTCATGACAATTTTTCCTGGAAAAAGGGTGCTAACAGTAATACCCAACCTAATTCCAGGTGCAATAATTCTATTTTGTTCTCCTAACTTCTCACTCCATGGTCAATTTGCAAGTCCTGTCCTACTGTGCACCCTGTTTCCATGTGCTGATAAAGAGCTGCTGGCGGTCCTCCTTCTGTTCATGAGTGAGTCACTTCAGCAAACAAAACTGTGTAGAGTTTCCAAAGCTCTTTGGGCTCCTTTACATAAAAGATGGTGTGTACACTGACATTATTAATGTTCACATGATGCCTGGTGTCAAGAAAGGGTTTTGCAGAAGAGAGCAGTGAAAGAAGATCTGGTTGCCATTACCAGAACACTGAGGAAATTAATTGAAAAGAGCCTGAAACAAGGCGGAGTAATCCATTGATTTAACGTGAGGAAGACCAGCTTCTCTCTTAGTCTTTGACTGTACTGAACAGCTCTGGTTTAGCCCATTTTGAGGATTTGGCCCAGAAAAAAGTAATTAGATGAAGAACTTAATTGCTTACTCTATGAAACTGATGGCTGCAGGGTATCTCTGCACCCATCAACTTGGTGCTACTGAATGTCATTAGATGTTTATACAAAGAAAAGCGTCACGCAGAATGATGACACTTATTTTTATGGTGAAATGGAAGAGAAAGGATCAGGAGAGAAAAATTTAAAATGTTCTTAAATGAGAAGGGACAAATATTTATGCAGGCTAGAGAAGGAGCTTGGTGAGAGGGAAGTAAACTCAACACAAGTCATGTAAGTAGAGTGAAGTATCTGCTTCTGTAGGAAAGCCAGAGAGCAAGACGGATGAAAGGAAGTTAAAAGGACAAAAACATTAATAAAAAAAAAAAATTAAAAAAAAAAGAAAAGAAAAAAGAAAGCATAATTTCTTCCAGAATTATATTAGAAATCCACTGGAGAGCTGATGAGCCTGAATAGCTTGGGAAGCTCAGGGGACAATTAAGAAGAGAAAATGAGAATCTAAAATACTTTTTACACAGGTCTTCCATACAGAGGGATACTTTTTGAGCTTAGCATTACTTTTGGTAAAGGTACAGAGTTGTCAGGAGCATAGATACTTTTATTGTTAATAAGACCTCACTGAATCACGTTATTTAGCAGGTAACGACACAAGTGTGAGGCTTGAACTCTGCTTGTAGCTTTGCCCTGTAATGCCCTGGTCTGTGCTTCATTTTCTTTGTCCTCAAAATGGAGGTCAAGATACCAGTATCTTTGTTTTTAAAGCAGTTTGAGGTTGACTGATGTGTGCATGGAAATGGTGAGAGTGTTAATATTTTTAATATTTAGACTATGTTAATCTATGAAGTCAGTAATTAATTTCTTTACTATTAGCTGAATTACCTCCCAGGAAAAAAAACAACCCCCAAATAAATGTGATTTAATTTATCATTACAGCTATAATAAGAATCTGGAAGATTGCCAATGTTCCTCATATTGAGGTGGGAAAGATGATAAGGGTGATCCAGGGAATTATAAACTCATGACCCTCATTTAAGTACCTCAGAAAATTGTTGAGAAAGTCATTACGGATGTCATTATAAAGTACCTGAGGCGCAAACCAGTGCAGCTTCCTGTAAGTTTAAACTTTAGACTTACAGAATATATTAGAATTCTTTGGAAAAGTTAAAATAGTGAATAGCAGGATAAATGTTAGATGCACTGTAACTTATTTACGCTCTTAAAAGGTTTTTTGTTGAAGTGTCACTGTAACTTAGATACGCTCTTTTGTTGAAGTATCTCAGAAGAGGCTATTAGGGAAATGTGGTAACCATGGGGTGAGTCTTACAGTCATGTTACAGGTTTAAAAACTTTTAGATAGAAAGTAGAGACATTGCCAATTCTTACCAGGGGAAAAGGCTGGTTTGTCATCCTGGAAAGATGTTAACAGCAGAGCACCCTGGGGGTCACGCTACTGTACTGAACGGTAACTGTACTAATGGGTCTGGAAGGGGGGCTAAGCAGCCTGATTATGAAGCCTTAAAAAAAGATACAACACCAGTATAGTTAATCAAGCCTGTAAAGAAGAACTGGGAAACCTTCCAAGAGGAGTTTCCAAAGCACTTAGCTTGGCTGAACCTTCAGCGTGGGGAAACATCCACTAAAGTCTAAGGACTTTGGCGGTGGTGCCCAAAGATAAAGGAAAAGCAGGCGTATAATAAATACTTGACATTATGTTCAAGTATTTGTGGCATGGTTGTGTGAAAGCCTTTTCTAGAGGCTCAGTGGTGAAACAATCACCTTTGCCTGAAAAAGTCGGCAGTGGTTATGTCCAGCTCTGATCCATGCTTGGAAAATAGCCTTCCTCTGGGAATAACTTCTGCTGGCTAATGCAGCTCTGCTGGCCTTTCAGGGTGGGACACAACTCATTAAAATCAGTGCCTTTTGGGGTGCTAGGCTGTATTTGGCCTTCTGATATTTGGTAGTGGCTATTAGCAAATTCCAAAGGGGCAGAGAATGATCCTCCTTATATCCTCCCTTGTATCCTTCTAGTTTCAGATAGTCAGTGGTCAAGGGATTGCCTCAACCAAAGACCTTCTTGTTTAGAAACCATTGATTGAGCTACAGTCTTGTTAACTTGTTTGAATCCCAAGTTTAGCCTGTTCCTGTTTTTTCTCTGTGCCCACAATAACCTGTTTTTCCACAATTTCTTAGGAAGCAGCTTTTTTCTGGTGGTTTCAGGCCTTTTCTAAAAGGCTTGAAAGTGGCTTGCCGAAAAATCTGGCAAGAAGAAATGCTTTTTCTGTGTGTGAGTTTCTGTCCCCGCCATTTTGCTTTCCGGCTTCTCCTGGCCTCTGCTTTCCGGCTTCTCCTGGCCTCTGCTTTCCCACTTTTTCACCATTTTAGTCAATTGTTTAGACCATCTCAGGAGATTTTTCTTTCTTTCTTTTCTTTTCTTTTTAAAAAACTTCCTAAACCACTGGAAATCTACGTAGCTCTCCTGCGACTGCTGTCCTCCTCCCCAGCTTTCTACCCTTTTAAGAAGTTAACAAGGCTCATTGACAGATATGACAAGAATCAGTGCAACTCAGTAAGCTTCATGAGCTATGACTGTGAGGAATGAGACAGGACATGGCGAGAGAACGTGGGAGCTCCTCTTTTCAGTAGCTGTGAGTTGGTAACAGGTTTCCTGCCCTAAGTGTGCCTTCAAATCTCCTAAATATTCATCCATACTTGTCTATAGCTGTACTTTCTCACATTCAAAAGAGCTATTCCAAAAACTAGAAGATTTTTACAGCTTGCATGAAGTTCACAAGAAAACATGAGAGTTGCTGAAAGCCTGTCGCACGATTCTCTCTGTTTGGAAGTTAAGGTGCATTATTTTTCCTTAGTGTAATTGTGGGGTTCCTCTGGATACCTGCCCGTCGATGGATAAGCTATGTTTTTTTTCCTTTAGGGAAGCAATGGAGACGTATAGGCTAATGCATGATTGAACCCGCGTCTCCAGATGTGAAAAGCTAATGCATTCAGAAACCGTTTTAGTGAACACTCTTGAATATAAAGGAGACACACTGGGGGAAACACAGCAGGAATTCTTTATGTTCTCCAGCTTCCCAGCCCGTTCCTTATGCTCACACAGCAAACCTCATTGGACAGCTACTCTCAGGCTATTTTTTTTCCTGTGGGAGCAGTCACTTCAGTTTATCCCTTTGTTGCCATGGCTTCTGCTTTAACTTTACCGCCCCTCTAGACTTCTCTGGAGTGGGCCGTCAAAGCAAAACTTCCCGTTTTGCAGAAAGGCACCTGGCAATAAACTCGGTAAATGTTAGTGTGGGAAATGTAAATCCGACAGAAGGCACACTAGTTTGGACAACTTCAACCCCATTCCAGAAGGGCCTTTGGTGATGATATGCCCTGTTTATGAAGGTGAGAAGGGCATATGCTGCCCGTCTCTGGGACTACTGAAAATAGTTTCTGTATTTTAGGCTTCTGTCCAGGTGAAATGGCAAATATAGGCCCTGTTTTCTAAAGCAGTGATTCCTTAAAAAGTGAATGGCTCTCAGATATTTCAAGTTCGCTCATTATCTGGCTGTACATCTTCCAGGATTTAAACAAAAAGTTAAAAGTGGGGTGGTGGGGCACCTTTCAATTCTCAGTCGAACAGTTCTTTTGAAGTCTGTAAATATTGTTAATGAGTGGTTTGATTGTTTTGTTGTTGTTGTTTCACTTCTGTTTAATTGTTTTGCTGGGTTTGGTTTTTTTGGATGGTTGTTGTTTGAGGTGGTTGGAGGGGTGTGTGTGTTTGTTTTGGGGTTTTTTTTAGACACATGCCTGTTGTTATCCTCTCACAACTGGGAAGAAAATTCAGTTCTAATGCTTTTAACCTTTTTAGAATTTTTGTAGTTCTGGTAGTGTAGCTGTGTAAGTGGTCATTGTAGAAAATGTGAAGCCAGAGCATGTAAAAGAATTAAGACAAAAGCAGAAGACAAGTTGACAGCCCTAGTCTTTGAGAGGTTGCAGTTGACATGAAATCTTGTGAATGGTATTTGAAAAAGAAAGTGTAATAATAAGTAGTAAAAGTTGTTTTGGAGGCAGCACTTGCCCAAACCTGCCTGCCAGTTAGTGTTTTGTAAGCAGTGTGTCACGGTGTTGCAGCTCGGTGTTTCAGTGCACTGAGGCTGCTGTTCCAGCAGAAGCTGACTGTAGTGCCACAGTAAAGCTGGCAAGCCACAAACAGCCAAAAGGGTCATTCTGAAAAAGATTTTTGTTTTTTTTTCATCTGTAATGTATTTCCATTATAGTGCTTATAAATGTTAATTGTAAGAATAGCAGGGGTGCAACAGAAAAATGCAAACAGGTAGTGTGGGTCTCAAAAAGGGAATTAAAACCCCACCTTTAATTAGGTACAACTCGTGTTGGAGTTTAGCCTGATTACAGCCAGAAAGATGAGATGCATTGTTTTTCAAGTTACTTAGCTCTGCTCTATCTCATTCTTCAGTTTCGTAATTTATATTCAGATTTACCTGAGGAAGAAATGAAACATGATTTTGAAGCACTAGGCTAAATTAATCCTGATATAATCAATCCAAGTGGAATTATGCCGAGGAGGAATTTGGCCCAGGCTTTCTAAACTTATTGAGAGATAAATCTCAATCTAACCTGGAAGGGTATATACTTATGATATAAAAACTTGTCTTATAATCTCATTTAATGTAAAAGTTAAGCATTGCTTACAACTACAGATATATGCTACTTAGTCAGATCTCTATCATTCGTAAATTGATAGAAAAAAAAATTAAATACTAGATTTGCTTTTCAGATTAGGAAGAACTAAAGTAATATAATATGGTGGGTTCATTTGGCTTTCTTGTATGGACCATGCATAGAATCAACAGTGCAAGAAAGTTCAGATAACTTCTGAAAGAGACTCGGTATTCTCTACCTGCTCTCTGTGGGCTTTTATAGGTTTGAGCATGTCATCTAGATTCGTGGTGCGTCAGGTTGTATTGTCAATGGGATCTGTAGAATGAATATAAGTTTATCTTCCTGGAGGGTGTTTTAAACATCTGGACCAAGCTGGAAGTCCTTAGTACCAGTGTAAGTACATATCTGCAGGGGCCTGTTGTACAGGGACACTCCAGAGCTTCTCTAGTGCAACTGAGAGGAAAAACCATTCCACTGGGCTCCACCTGAGGATTGCTGGATTTAATTTGCCTTGCACTTTCTCTGTTACCTCTGTGGAAGTTAATCAAGTAAAGACAGTGTAAAACTAGTGTTAAAAAAGGTGCTCTGTGCCATAAAACGCTGCTTCTTATTTGCTTCATGTGCGTTCACTTTGGCCTGGCCAGCAAGCGCTGAAGTTGGACATGCCAGACCAGAGCCATGGATGTCAGCTGCTGGCCTTGCACAGTGGTCCTAGCCCTGACCAAACTCCTCAATAACTGCATCCTCTTAGCAGGTCAAGGTGCATTTGCAGGTGTGGCCAGTTCTTCAGCCAAAAAACCCACCACCGCACACAACCCCAACACAGTAAATCTGGACTTGTGCAGTAAAATGCTAGAACAGTAAAATCTTTTTTTTCTTTACCACTTCAAAAGAGACAAGAAAATCTTATCTCATTGACTGCATGTAATAGAAATGACATTCGTTAATAAGAATTTAGCCATGCAAGTAGCTGATGGCTTTGGGAACCTCTCAGAAGTCTGACTGACATTGTCGTCCAGTTTAGTTAAGCTAAACCAAACTGGATCAAGATATTCTTGTTCCGCAAGGAGATACCCACAGTTGCAGTTCTTGAGGATCAACAGTTGTGCTTTAGTTTCGTGTCCTGCCTTAATCTGAATTAACGTTCAAGTTCAGGCAAGTCCTTTCATTGGAGGCAACAGACTCCCTTGAAGGAGACAGAAAACCAACTATTTGCCGTGTGTGATTAAACTTCAGTTAATTTCAACATAAACACACCCACGCACTGATCTTCCTGTTATACAAAGCTCAGAAGACTTATCATTAGAAAGTGGAAGCGTTGCTATCCCAGCCCTGCTTATTGAGGGACACAGTTTCATGTCTCGGCCTGATCCCAGCCCTACCCAAGCTTCTTCATGACCACAGCCAAGCCTCGGCAACAACCGCAGCTCCAGTGCACGGATCGGAGATGCAGCAGCTCCAGAAACAGAAGCCACCCCTTCTGCTTCCCATAGCTGTCCTCACTTTCCACTGCAGCCTCCGCCGGCATTCGCACCGTGCCGGGCTGGGGCCGAGGGTGCGAGCGGTGGCCCTGCGGCAGCTGCTGGCCTCCGTAGCTGAAACCCTCCCTCCCTCTCCCCCTCCGCCATGGCATCAGAGCGAGCTCTGACACTGCGCTCAACTTGTTCTATCCAGTTTATGCAGCCAGCCTGTTCCTAGAGATACATTCCTGTGGCTGCCTGAAGCTTCACAGGAGGAAAAACCTTCTTGAGCTCTCTTCCCCACCCCCCAAACAGTTTATAGGCAAAGGTCAAATCGTCTTTTCTTCTGTTGCCCGTTCCCCACTCTCACACTATCTCTTGTGGTACGGCTCAGGGAAAAAAAGCCACCTTTTATTGAAGTGTGTTTGTAGGGGAAGCTGTGGAATGAGAAAGGGCAGAATTTGTCTTCCTAATTTTTAAAGATGTTTTCTTTCATCTCCCTCCTCTCCCAGTTACAGTTTTTACATAAGAAATTGTCACAGGAATGAAAAAAAAAAAAAAGTGAGCTGAAGACTTTGCCACTTTATCTGTAACTTTATTTAAGAATGCAGAATCCCTTTGGAAGGGCAGTGCTGTGGGGAATTTTGTTAACTGAGGTTGCTGATGAAAGCGGAAGTGTATTTATAGCACCCGATCCAGGATAAGCAGATGACAGCTCCATTAACTAGCAGCACAAATGGCCCTGGACACCAGTAACCACCAAGGGATCACCTTCCCCAGTAGCCCTCCTGGAGGGGAAAGCTGGTGGAAGCCATAAGGCTGACCACTCAGGGGACAGGGTTGGGGGAAGATGTTCTTACCCTCACCTCCTCTTTGGTTTTGGGCATCCAGGCTGTGATGACAAAGCACCCCTTCTTCCTTCATGGTAAGATTGTTCTTTTGGTCTGTGCCGCTGTGGAACTGCTTATGCTGTGCTCGTGGTGGGCTGTGGAAATTGGTGCCAACAGAAAAATTGAGGCAGTGACTCAGCAGGCCTTACTCAGTGCAGATGATTGGGAAGATTACGTATCGTGCTCCCAGCTCCATGTGAACAAACGGCTAGAGAGGTAGCTGTATCCCAGAATTAGGCTGCTGGGTGTTGTGAGTCAGCCACAGACAGGTAGCAGGAAATACTTGCTCAGGGAGACGGGGAATGAAGGTCAGCCAGGGCTGATGAACGAGTGCTGTTAAAGTGGCGACAGCCATCTTCTCTAGCAAGCAAGCTGCTGTGAATTGTAATTGTGGAAATTATATACAGATGCACAGCGCTGGGGCATAATTCTCCTCTGAAGCCTGCAGAACTCAGGTTCTGCTCCAGGGCTTGCTCCTGCTAGTGGCTAATTTTCTCTGTAACAAACACCTCATGGAGGGACCAAATCTTGTCCCCTCTTTCTAGATGACCTGGCAGAATTGTTGAGATGAGGAAAGGTGGAGGGAAGGCTCTGGGAATTGTTGCAGCGTAGGAAGGAGAGTTGGAAGTACAGAGGGGTCAGGCATGGTGTAGCTCAGCTGCCAGTTCATTCTCCCAGGCACTGAAGAATTGGGGCTCCAGGACAGCGTTATCAGGGCTGAAACAGGCTCTCCTCTGCGGCACAGGGGTGAGGAGCTGCGTGGACACCACTGCACCTCCTTGCCCAGCTGTCCTAGGGCATGCTTTGCCCTCTGGTGCTAGGCACTGGAGGGAGACGTCAAGATGCGATCTTGCTTGAGGCTGCCTCCGTAGTGTGCATGTTCCCAATCCCTTTCTAAATCATCCGTGGGAGTTCCAGTACCACGACAGGGGTTATTTGGTAATGAACTGTAAATGCTCGCTCATTCAGACATAAGCTTGGCAGCATCTGGCTCAGAAACCTTCACCGTAAAGTGTATATATTTGGGAGTGTAAGAGGCCTTTTCTTTCTGGGTGATCACCATCTTCCTGTCTGGATGTGGATGCCCCCTCCACAATAGAGTGGGCTCTCCATTTGGTCCAAAAGACACCAAGAAGGTGTGTTGGCCACCAGCTCCTCTCTTCAGTGCGATTTCAGTCCACGTTTTGCTGAACAGCTCTTCCGAAATGACTTACACCCCTGAGTATCAGCAAGCAGGGTACTGAAAAGCAAACCCGTGCCCTGCTCCTCAGAAACAAAGACTGCCTAGCAACCAGGCTCCTGGCAGCCAGGGAGGATGTCGTGCGAGCGCGCCAGCCCCTGCTCTTTCAAGGAACGAAACCAAGATGTCAGAGGAAGTTACCCTTTCAGGATCAACCACATACATAGGCTCTCACCTTTACGGGGGCCTTGTAGCCAGCAGAGCAGCACAATGTACCGCTCGCTTGGACCTTTGCCCTTTAGCAGCGTGCGTGCCGTCCTTCTCGGGGCAGGCACAGTGGAAAACCAGGTCAAGTAGTTCTGTCCCCAGGCCGAGGCATGCCAGTCCTGGAAGCAGCTCGACTGCGGTGACTAGAAGTTTCCCCAGGAAATCGATTGGATCCTTAACAAGCAGGTGTTTTATGAGCTGATAAAAATGATCTCAAAGGCCGAGAATCAACCTCACAAGCGGAGAGAGCAGAAATGAGCAGTGGTTGTTTCTCCTGCTGCTGCGAGTTAGAAATCAAACTGAGGGTTTAGTGCAAAGAGGGTTAAAACACTAGTAATTCAGTGCCTACCAGCTGGGAAGAATAATAAAGCCCGCATTTCTGTGTTGGTACAGGGCAAATGCTGCAGAAACAGGAATTTTATTACATAATTATGCCTCCTACATAAACCTTTAGAGGAGGGGAAGCTAGCAGGGCTGTGCGTCGTTAAAGTGACAGAAAACACGCTGCCGCCATCAGAGTCCTGTGTGTGCGATACACACGTAGTCTTCGTGGCCTTGCCGCGTTCATGAATTCCAGTTCCCTCTGCTCGCAGCTGGGAGGGTGGCTGCCTCTTCCAAACGTGTGCTGTACGTTCTGCCGTGGAAATGGAAGACGGGAGGGCGGGGGAGTTTTATTGTTTGTGATTGTTTTACCAAAGATTTAATTAAATGATTCAAAAGAAAGGGAGGGGACATGCAATTCCTAACTGAAAAAATGCTGACTTGAGGGCACTCCTTTTGAAGGGCGGCGAGGCTTGGGAGCGCTGCGGGGTCTGTGAAGCCCTTCTGGACCATCCGTGGTTGCTTTATGGTGGCCCCTTTGCCTTCTGTGGGAGCACTGCTCGCAGCCAACAGGGGGAAGTCGTGCTTGGCTGTCATCAGGAGGGGGTAGTCCACCCACACGAGGAGGCCATGAACGATTTGGAGGCTCAGGAGAAAAAAAGAGGTTCTGGTAATTTTAGTATTGGCATAAAGAGGACTCTCTGTCTCAAAGCGCTGGGCAAGCAACAAATCATGTTCATGTCTTTCGGGATGAATTGAGCAGCACTTTCCTCGTTGTACAAGTAAAGACCCTGACATTGAATGATTGTAATTCTGTTCCAGAAATGGCAGCTCCATGGATTTTCTCTGAGCACATGCTTAGCGGTCTGCCTGATGACATTTGTAAGTGTTTTCTGTTGTCTGCTCCTTCTTTAACATCCAAAACACAAAGTTAAGAGGAAGCGAGAAGACACTTGCTTTGCTTGTGTGTGCTGTCAGTAAGCCACCACGCAGCCATGAAGAGCATTCTTCTATCTGATCTTTCAATTCCGTGTGAGCCAAAAACTAAAGCATTCTTTCCGTCCTGAAGAACTGACAGTTTAAGGGTTTCATTCAGAAAAGGATTTAAACCGGTTGTATTAATGACAGCATTCAAATAGGCATTTCTGTACTTGTTTGGATTGTATCCTAATAAGGACGATTTGTTGAATGGGGCTGAAATGGAAAAACCAAAGGCAGAGTATGGCTGGAAAAACTGAAGGCAAGGTATGAGGTGTATTTGTGAAACACCTGGTGATGTCTGGCAAGCATTTTGCTTCCATTTCACTTCATCTTCTGCTTTGTTTTAGTTGGTTCCATTTTTAGTGTTTAGTGGGTTCGACAGGGTTGGAGGGAGGCACGCAGACATAGCACCGGTGGCCTCAGGAAGAGAGAGGAAGCAAAAGGCTGATGTACCCAGGGCCTCTCTACAGGGGAAGGGAAGAAGTGTGCATGAAAAAAAATCAGTATTTCCTGGTTTCCTTTTTTTTATGTACAAAGCAAATATTACAGCTGTTCCTGTGTAGATGGGAGGCATGAAAAGCTGAGTCTCCTTTAATATCGGGCTCTTTTGGGTGTTCACTTGGCTGATGGTACCCAGTGGGATAATCATGCGTGACTTTCAGCAGCACTGGGAAAAGAAAACCTACTTGGAAATAGTGGATTAAATTCTGACCAGTCCAAGCAAAGTGAATGGGTTTGCGTTACTCTAATGAGGAATGCAAAGGTGTAGAGGTTGCTTAGTTACTGGGCCTGCAGAGATTTCAGACAGTAGGACATAATTCACGTATCCCCCAGATATATTTTTATCACCACAGTCATGATAACATGATATGTCACGGTGCCGGCCTGCTACCGGAGATGGAGCATTTTGGCTGGTGGTCTGCGTGCTGCACTAGACCCACAGCGTGCATCTGCATGGCCTCCCACTTCTTCCAGAGGATGAGGGAACATCTCCTTGTGTATCTGCTGCACTGAAAGCCGCCCTTTGTTGTGCCAGCTCTATATTTAAGGATCGTTTCTTCCCCTGTTTGTGTGCAAGGCCCCACAGATGAGTACATCAGTGCATCACTACAACGCGCAAGGTTTCCAGCCCGGAATGCAGCTGCTCCCAAGGTGAAACCACCCAGTCGGTTCTCTCTGTTTCAGCAGATCTTTTCCCAGCACATACAGCAAGTCACAACTATTCATTTCAACAACACAATGAAGATTTTGCTCCTGTTAGCATCGCCATGTCGGTGGAGCAGCAACGTTGGGTCTCTTCTCCTTGAACAAAACTGTCAGATGGTTCTAGCACTGCAGAGTCCTTGGTAGCAGCTGTAATGTAAGAGGCAGAGAAAAGCAAACTTCACAGTGGATCTGTGCTGAGCTGACAATAGCAGAGGTTAGAATCGATCGAAAATCATTGAGAGAGAACAGAAAGGCTGACTTAGTTTTAACCCCATTCTTCAAGTGCGCTCTCTGCCTGACTCCGCATGCAAAATCCCAACAGCCCAGCTAAGGTCAGGGAACGGGAATGAATACAACTGTGTTATCTGCCTCGTCCACGGAAAACATTTCATGCCTGACCGATTTGGGCGAGCTATGAACAAGTTATTTGATTATAAACTGAACACGTTAGAAGCAGGGATGTTTTACAAATCTCCCTGTAAGTCTGCAGTTAACTTAAACAAAAGGTCAGCAACATTTCTGCACAGCCTGCCCGAGGATGAGCTGCCTTTACAAAGTCTCTCACCTACGCAAGGCAGGCACAAGAGGCCCCTCCCGTGTTTGTAACATCCACAGAACTTTTCTAATGTGGTGTTAAATATTGAAATCATCTTGTAATATCTTAAAGCTGTAGTTAAAACTAGCATGGTTGATATGATGTAATTGCCAAGGTGACACGCACACAGGTGAAATTCTGGTGCTACTGAAGAAAACAGGAGGCCTTGTGGTGACTGCAGTGAAGCGCAATTTTATCTGCAACGTTTAGCAAGCCGGGAATCGGGCCTGGAACTTTCATCGTTTCCCATTTCTCATCACCTTCACTCTGAGGAGACTGATGCAACTCTATTTTTCCTGCAGTTACTGTGAACTGAGAGGAACAATAGTGTGCAGTTATGTGTGGAAATATAACATGTAAAATGCCTCTGACACGCATGATTTACACATTAAACCACATCCTATGATGAGTTGCCAGCTACTAGAAACTGTAAACTGTGTATAAGCAGCATCTTGAATTACTCCTTACTAAAGCTTAGAACGCAGGACACGTGAATTTTCTCTTAAGACCCTTACAGATGAAAGGCTAGAGGGAAAAAAAAAAAAACACAAGGGATAAAGATGGAGCTGAACAAGCCACAAACCACAACGCATTTGCCATCAAGCCTTACACAATTCCAGTGGAGTGTACCTGTATCGCAGACAGAGCATGTCCTGCGCTCCGTCTGATGCTGCCGTGCTGGTACGCACGACACGGCGCTCCTGGGTACAACCCTGCAGCCTACAGCCTGTACTCAAGCGTTTGCTTCCCTTTCAGTGAGTAATAAACTTTGAGTCACTAGTTTTTCAAGTGACTGATTTGCCCAATAGTGAACTTGGTCCCTTCCCCTGAATTATGAAATGAGAGCAACGTCTGTGCCACAGATACGAAACAATGAGGGCGTTCTGTGTTTTGTAAGGCACCCTCAGCTCTGAGATGAGGTGATGTCCCAGTATTTCCAGCAGTCTTAGTAAAGTTCAGAGACTTTCACTCAGTGTGGGGCAAGGTAACTTTTGAACTCAACTAATCTTCCCACCGGGCACTGCTGGCTTTCTGTTGCTCTTTCGCTTGTATGAGAACACAAAGTGTGAAGGAAGCCATTTCTGTTCCTCCTCCTGCAATTTTCTGATGGCCAGAATGCAGCCAAACTCCTGAAGTGCAATTGAGGGGATAGGACTGATAAGAAGTACTGAAGATAGAGTTGTATCAGATGATTCAAAGGATTTCACTGGGCAGAAAAAGGGGATTCAGGTTCACAGTTTTCATAAACCAGAGATGCCAGTAAAGTTGAAAAGTGGATTCTGTTTTGCATTATCACCACCCACTTTTTCCAAAGATGTTCTACTTTCCTCGGCGGCCTTTTTCTCAGGGACTGTTGCTGTAGCTATAAATAAGTATATATCTTTATGCATGTGAGAGATTCAGGTTTAAACTTATATTTAAGCTGCAAGGTTATATATATAACAGGACTGTATTAAAGATGACAAAATCCTCTTTGTTCTGTTCATGTTTTATCCGAGTGTAACATGAGTGTTCATGGGTGTATGTGTATACAGACATATATTTGCATATGTAGACAGGCATGGGACAAAAACACAGTCCATATTCTCTACTCCCTGTAGCTGGGTGCTGGTGTAATTAACTTCCATGATGTAAAAGGAATAATTCTTCTATGAGGCTGCGGCAACAGCTTGACAAAGCCTTATCTGTTTGCACACCAAGACTAAGATTTTAGGTATGTACCTGCTGTGGTGAAATAACTAATTACAAAGTTTGGTCATTCTGGATTCATTTTAGGAATGTCACTTTTTAGACCTTGCCAAAGCATTTCTGAAGTTGATTTCCTCTTGCTGTTTGTGAGGTAGCCGTATTTTCTTATTCCAGCAAGCTTCATAGCGCTGCTTTTATTAATTAGAAAGCTTTGCTTTTTGAATGTGCAAACATTGGTCAAGTTTACGTAGGAGGAGGAAAGTAGCTCGCCCTGAGGAGCAAGAGGGAGTTATTGGCATGGTAGCTGGCAAATATTTAGATAGTATGGATCACTTGCCAAAAAGAGCATGAATCTGGGATGTTCATCCTTTGCTCAGGGATGGCTTTTTGGAAACTTGCCAGGCATGTTCCTAATTCGCTAATTGTGGTCCAGGTTAATGGTGTAAGCCCACAGGAGACTGTAGTGTCTGTAGTTCGTTTTCCTGGTTATAGGGATCTCAACACAGATCTTTCAGAGTGTAGCTTCTTCATCGCTCTTGATCTCTGCAGACTGTTGAGAGAGCAAACAAAACCAGCTAGAAACTGGAGATTCACCCCTGTAAAACTGTTGGAGGATGTTCCTCAGTCTCTCTTCAAGACTGCTCCAACCAGCTTGGCTGTCAAAGGTTCATGGTGCTTCTGGTAGGTGGGACGGGGAGATTCAAATGGCCCTAACAAAGTTGGCTGGCACGCTTACGCCATGCTGCACGACCGTCGCTACTAGTAAGGAATTTTACATGTGGAAGATGCTTTTCCCTGTGAACATGGGGTTAGTTATTAGCACTCAGCTCAGGGGTCCTGCGCCTGAGGGAAATTCGCGGCTTTGCAAGCTACTCGGCCAAAGAGTTAAGTGAGTGTGTGTGAGAAAATACCAGGTGTAATGTTAGTTTTACCTGGGTGGGAAAGTTGTAAGTTAATGGGCCTTTACCTCATATTTGCTATAATCTAGGAATGCACAAGCACTTACTGTGGCTCCTCCGAGTCCTGGCAATTTGTTACGCTTGTAAACTTGGCTACTTCTGTGAACTCTTGGGCACTAGTGACATCCGCCTCCTGCCTAGCTCTGGGTATTGGTTTTTCTTTTTGTTTGTTTGGGTGTTTTGGGTTTTTTAGCTGACTGAAACCTGTCTGTTAATCAGACATATATATACATTTTAGGTTAGTAAGAAGTCTTTATGGTTGGGTCAGTCATTTTCAAAAGAAACGTAATTTTTCTTAGGCGCTCGCTGAACTCCGGGAAGGAGTCTGTTACTTCTCTTTTCTCTAAAGTAATAGGTAACAAATGCTTTTTCTGCGAGGCATAAATAATAGCTGTTTTCACTGCTGCTTACGTGACGGAGTCCCATTTTGTGGGGAATTTTGGTATTTCTGGAGCCTGAATGGTGAAGAGAGAGGTTTTAGCCCCCATCTATTTCCACAACACTGGATTTCCAAGGGCGTTTCTTTTTGTTAGTGCTGTTTGCCTGTTCTTTTCAAAGGAACAAGAATGGAAGTATTAGCGAATGAAATCCAGCACAGAATTCACCAGCAGCCACTCGACAGCGTGAGGCAGAGGAGCAGTGAGGAAGTTTCCTCACAAGCATGCTGGGGGGATCAGCTGAAGGATGACAGGCTTTCAATATTCCGCCGGAGTGTCAAGTCTGCAAATGGGATTACAAACCAGTGACAACTGTGATGGCTGGTATTATGCGGACACCTGTTCAGCCAGTGCTGGACGCCGGCTAGCGTCCGCCTAGGATGTCAAACAGCCACCAGATGGTAATGGCTTTCAGTTACTATGCATTTTTTCTGGATTCGATCCAGCCATTTAGACAAGATGCTCTTTGCTAGCAGAACAGCACTAGAAGAGACATGGAGCTCTCAGAGGGGTTCAAATAAGAAGGGGTTGTTAACGAACCACGAAACTCCCCGTGTGGAACGAGTTTAGATTATTGGCGCTGAAGTTCAACCGAGCGCCGGAGTCTAAAGTAGCCACTTAATCACAAATGATTCCACCATCCGGTTGGCAACGAAAGCTGCTGCGTAACACAGAAACGTAGGTCAGTAAAGGTAGGACCAAAATGTTGCTGATGCTGGAATACCATGGGATGGGTCTGTATGGCTGTTACTGGTTAAAAGTTTCAGCATGGATGGGAAGGTGTGCTGGGGACACACACTCCCGGTGTTGTTGTCGAGCACGTCTCATCCATTCTTTTGGTTAAATTGGGTTAAGAGCAGATGCCGTTGTGTTACCGCTGCTTTTTGTTGGTGTGTTTTACGAGCTGTTTCTTTCAAGTCTAATGGGAATTATTTTTTCTTACTGAAAGCCTGTGTTTATTTCACTGGACAGAATTTAGACCCTGACTGGGGATGTACCCAGGCAGGAAGGGTGTGGGTCAGTTCGAGTACGGAAAAGAGTCTGATGACTTTCTTCTCCCAGTAAGTTGTCCATCTGTACGGCCTGCTGCTGGACACTGAGCTGCTTAGTGTTCAGGGAGATCCCAGGGGCCAAACCTACAAACTAGAGTGGGGAGGGTGGAGAGAGGAGGGAGCCCCTCGAGTGGCCTAGACTTAGCAGAGCTTCTCCAAAGTCACTGGAGCATGCCCTTTGCTGGCACGAACTGCTCGCGCTTCATCAGCATCACGCGCCGTTATCCTCAGAGGCGTAAATCAGCGAAGCTCCCTCTGGCCCTACGAGTGTTTCAGATCGCTGTGAAATCCGGGATGCTTTTTAAATGACGAAGAGGTAGTGATTTATAGTAGCCAAAACATAGTCCCAGTGATGTCTGTGCTGCCCATAAATCTCTGCTGCTTAGGTACAATAGTAACACTTTTGTTACATCTCTCTGTTCTTTAAATTGTTCCATTTGGCGCTCAGTTCACAATAACTCTCTTGAACACATTACTGTTTCTTGTGACACCATAAATCCTCTTTTAATTTTGGCCGTTTATTGCCCTCTCAGTCCCATTTCATGTTTTCTTTCAGACTTCTCATTGTTTGATCGTAGATTTGCTACTGTGATGTCTCTGTTTCTTGGCGTCCTGTGATTAGCGCGTTAAGGTGGATCACTGGCGTGATTTGCTTCCAAGCTGTCCTGAGGATTTGTTATACAGGGTAACTTTTTATATTCCTTCTTTCACACATTTTATGAGCTTTCTTCTATTTATTGCATGGGCTTTTTTCCCTTAATCACTGCTTGCTTTTCTTCATTTGGACTTCCTTGCATGGAGATGACATCTTAAACTCTTACATCATCTGCCTGATGCAGAAGGACCAGTCAAACTTGATAAGAAAATGATGGGCTGTTGGAATGTCACACACCAGATCCACACTGCAGTTCTGCTTGCCCTTTATCTCAGCGTTTTATCTCTGTTTTAGGGAAAGAGTTAACAGCTGTACTTGTGCAACTAAAGAGAATTACTGGCCTGGCTGCTAATTATCTTCTCTGGAGGGTCAGTCTTTCCAAGAATCAGGTTATTAAAATGAGAACTCACTGTCTCTCTCATCTCTCCTTGCTCTCTCTCTTGTTGTTGTTCCCCCCACCCCCGGAAAGAAAAATAAATGCACAGGGCATGAAAAACCTGGTATATTGTTTGAAGTAAGGAATGGCTTTTGAATTATAGGAACAAAAATATTCTGTGAATTTCTCTTTGGGGTTTATTAACAGAAGTTTTACCTGTATAGGTAAAATGGATTGTTATCTGGATGGTTGTTCCTCCTGCTTCATTGCATTTCTGCTGGAATGTGAAGTCCTTCCCCCTTCACACTTGGGATCATTTTCAGCTAATAATGTATATGCAAGGTCTTTGAGCCCATCCTTAGTTCCTGCATCTCTAGTCTGTGTGGATTTCTTCGTTGTGCCTCTGTGTCATCTCCATTTGATAGTAAATGGTGGAGAGGAAATTTTCCTCTTCAGTGGCTATGAAACTATCAGGTAGTGGGGGCAGGGTGATTAAAGTTCGGTTCTTTTTTGTTTGGTTGGTTTTGGTAGTATAAAATATGGCTATTCCTGCATATTTTGCCACCTATCAGTTGTTTTGGATTTTCCAGTTTCAATTACTACTCAATAATGTTATACTTCAACTAGTAAAATATGTAATTGTAGATCCTGTTTGATGCCCTTTTCATTTCTTGCCTTTCCAAACTTCAAAGATCGACTATCGAACTGTTGCCATTGTCACTGGACTTACATTTTGGGCTTGCAGGAGGATACCACGTTTGTCTCCTTGAAAGACTGAAATTTTTCAGCAGTTGTTTGCGGTCATTTTGCTCTCACCCTCTCACTGCCACTGTGGGTGTCAGAATCCCAGGCAGTGCTGCCTGGGGTAGCTGCGTCTGTGGCCAGACCTTCCCCTTTGGTTTCTCCCCAGGGGGTAGGACCCTGCCAGTGAGGCCCAACCTCAGATGGGCAAAACTGTCTTTCAGGTGGTAGAGGACGTCACGCTTGTCTGGCGCCCTGATTTATTGTTTTGGTTCCCCTGCAGTACTTAGGCTGTTTCACATCCTGACTTTTATTATCTGAGGAATATTATCAGCAACAGATAATTTCCCTCAGTCATGGAGACAGATTTTAATTCGTGCTTTCTCGACTTTGAGACTGGGTTATTTGATTCTTTTTGCTTCCACTCTTTAACTCTTGTAAGCAAAATCTAAAAGCTGCGGGAAGGCTGATGCCAAAAAAATCAGCTTTTCAGAACAGGGCAAGTCTTTAGTGTTCTCTGTTCAGTGGTGTGTCAGTTGTAAACTCTTCATACTGATTTATAAAGCTTTGCATGGCCTTCGACTGTCTGATGAAACTGTCTTGATAACCACCTACTGTTGCTGCCTTCCTGACTGTCTGTGGGACTGGATTTCACTCTGCCAGTCACAGAGCATTTTGCCATTATTCTTCTGCCTCGTGGAATTCGCTTTCCATGATAAGAGACATCATTCCGCTGAGGCTTTGAAAAAGAGGACTGTTTTTTGGTGGAGCCACTTGACACCAGCAGCGAGATTCTCAGCTGGCGTTCTGTTACCAGTGAGGCAAGTGACATAAAGCAGCAGTTTTACAAAATGGTTCGCGATTGCTTGAAAATGTATTTCCATTATAATTTTGAAGACTTCTTCTTTTTAACAGGCAATTAATGATATAATCAGAATAAGTTTAAGCCTGGGAGTTGACTAGTTGAGCTTGGGTTGTTTGTTTTTTTTTCATTGTCATGCTTCTATTTACATATTGTTGTCTGATTTAGCAGGGCTACATCAGTTCCCTCACTTCTAGGAGAAAAGGGAGTATCCCTCTGGATCCTCTGCCCTAGATGTGCCGTAAATGTGCTGTGAGAGCTGGTCAAACAGTAAAGTGCTTTGGATTGTACAAAGTCTGGTGAAAGGAGGGTGTGACCCTACTGAAATGTCTGGAGTTGCTCTGAGAAAAATGAGGCAGAGGAAGAGCCCCCCCGTGAAGAAGACAGAAAGTCCGTTACAAAACCAAAAAAGCCCCAGTGCTTTAGCGGCAGGTCGTGTTTGCCGAGAAGTCCTCGGTGTTTGTGTGTGGGGTGTGCCAGTTAGCAGGGATCGCATCCTGATGTTTGTCTGTCTGTCAGCAAAGCACTCTCCTTCTGTATGTATTGGCTTAATTTCTGTTATCAAACCCAGTGTGGACGTTCTAAAAGCAAGCTGTTGCTTGAAGAGCAGCTGTATAAAACATAAGTAAACCTTAGCTTTAGAAGCAGTGGGGAATTACTTTGGCTGCTAGGAATTCCAGATTATTTACATTAGGAAAACCTTTCTGTAAACCTTCTGTTTAGTTTACAAAATCAGTGATGCTAAAATGAGTGGCGTGGAAAGGTAGGAGCTTAGAGCTAGCGGTCACGTTCGTCACAGGCGGAAAGATTCTATTGGCAACCTGGTATGGGCATAACTGGGGCTAGTGATTAAGTGAAGAGTGACACCCCCATCACTACCCCTCAAAAAACCCTCCTACAATGCAACCAAAACTGAAGCACATGCAAAGAGAGCAAGGACGTTTACTTTGGTTGGTGCTTTATTGTGGTGTCCTCTTGACCCGAGCCGTTCCTCCACAACCACTCAGGAAGCAAAGAAGAGAGAGCTGAGTTTTGAGAGAGAAATCCAGGCTGGTTCTAAAATGTTTTATCCAGTAGGCTTTTCTTTCTTGTTCTCAGCATACATTTCTGCATTTCCTTCCATGTGTTGAAAGGAGCAAGCTTGTTCATGAAAATCTTGTCTATAAAGAAAAAACCTTTCCTCTAGTGTACTTAGTTTTTATCAACAAAACAGAAACTAGACCAAAGGAAAGGTTGGTTTGTTTTTTTTTCTTCTAAAGAAGTATATATTGTTTTCATTAAGGCAAATCTCCTCTTCTCCCTTACCAAATGAGAATATTTAACTCCAAAGAGGAGAGTATTGATTTGTCTCCTACAGTGAAATTGCTGAAGCATATAGGAAATGTGATGTTTGTGTTGCTTAAAAAAAAAAAAAAAA